>LGRX02005096.1:36619-48694 GCA_001247695.2 Cymbomonas tetramitiformis
GAGTGTCGAAGGACGTTGGGGATGGAGTAGTCGGCCAAAGCGACGGTAAAAAAAAAAAGACGGATGAAGGCCGATGACGGATCGTAGACAACCAATCACAGACGGTAGGCAGCTACGGACGGAAGTGGGCAAAGACGGAGATTGACGGAGTAGCCCACGAAGACGGATTAAAAAAAATGACGGAGTTGACGGAGTTAGAATCGGCGGTCAGGCCGAAGCGAGTCAAAGAAACGACAAATGAACCACCACAGAAGTGGTCTGGCCCATAACCTGATGAAAGGAGTGATATATATATATATAAGGGATATATATCGCTGAAACACAGGAAACACAGGTGGTGATCCGGTCGGTCTAAAAAACTGCATAAGATAAAATACTTAGGTGTTTTATCGAGAGCGGTGCGGAACGGTCGGAGCGGTGACAGATGACAAGATGACAGGCACTCAGGGCGAGGGGTGAAACAAGGAGAAGCAGGGCCCCATACAGTGGGGGGGAAATCGGCTTCCCCGTGATGAACCGAGACTCTCGGACAGGGCTGCCCAACCAGATCCCGACACGTGGCGAAAACAGCAAGCGCCGCGCCAGCGGCAACGCTGGCTCCCAACGCGCCCGCGCCGTGCCTCACGCCCAAGCGCCGCGCTGGCGCTGCCTTCATCCGCCAAAGCGCCAGCGCCTGAAACCCGAAAACTCCGCTCAGCGCTCGTTGCTCGCGTCGGAGGTCGGATCCCAACCGAACGCTCGAAGCGACTGACTCACGATTCATCGAACGGAGATAAACCACAAGCGAAGGAGAAAGTGCACGAGTGCAACAAGTAACGTGTCGAACAGGGCTCAACAACATGTAACGTGCCGCTAGGGCGTCACAAGGCAGATTTTTTGAGATGTTGGCGCGCCGGCGGACGATTTTCCACGCTAGCGCCGCGCCGGCGCCTATGCTAACTGCCCAAGCGCGCCGTCGCTCGCGATGCCTCGCGGCGCGAGGGCGCTGGCCTTATCTCTCAAGCGCCGCGCCGGTGCGAATCCCGAAATTCGAAATTTCACCCTTGCTCTCCAATATCTTGGTCGATCGATTCCGAATAATATTCGATGAGTTATTCCCTTTTAAGCTTTTTATTTTAAGGGATAAGTCTACATCGGGGGCCGACATTTCATTTTAATCCACATCGGGGGCCGACATCTCATTTTAATCCACATCGGGGCAGACACCGTCATTTTAATCCATATCGGGGCCGACATTTGATTTTAATCCACATCGGGGGCGTATATCCCATTTTAATCCACATCGGAGGCAGACATTTGATTTTAATCTACATCGGGGGCTGACAAGCCTAAACGTTTCACATCGGGTGTAGACATCTCATTTTAATCCACATCGGGGGTTGACATTTCATAGCTCATAGCATGCGTAGACAGAAGACACACGCAACGATATAATGTAAATGAAACATAACTACGCAAATTCAACCGGTAGATATGCAACTCGTATTACGATGAGCATATCTACCGGTTGGATTTGCGAAATAATGTTTTTTGGTGCCGCACACGATGAAAGACTGTCTTGTTTGGCGAAATGAAACAGTTTTTAACTGCTGGACGCTCCAAAAAACATTATTTTGCAAATCCAACCGGTAGATATTTTCATCGCGATATGATTTACATATCTACCGGTTGGATTTGCATAGTTATGTTTCGTTTACATTAGAGAGGTTCCGCAAGGGGCGGAGAAATAAGCGCGGAGAGTTAAGCGCGACGCCACGTCAGCATCGTGCGACGTCATCGCGCTTATTTCTCTGCTTAACTCTCTGCGACGAAAAATTCCCTTTTGGTTTCCGTAGATGTGAAATCCCGGAGAACTAGCATAACAAATAAGAAATAATTATAATTTTTTGAATCGGGAATCGAGAACGTCGTCATGACGTCCGGTTCTGTCCCGTGTTGTAGAATGAACAGGTTGAAACGATCCGATCTACCGTAAGATGAATCGAAAATTTTAATCTGCGGCAGTGAGGTACTCAATCGGAAAAGATTCCCTTAGTTCTCCACAGTTCTTATTTCTCCGGAGGGCGGAGAGATAAGAAATCGTTAACAGTGGGGGCGGAGAACTAAGGAGAGAGCTAAGGAGAGAGATAAGAACTGTGGAGAAGTAAGGAACTGTCATCTGTCGACGTGGACGGAATTTATGACTGAAGATTCCCTTATTTGTTATTTGTTAGTTCTCCGACCACTTTGCGGAACCTCTCTATTATATCCTTACGTTGAATGTAATGCATACCTCCGATGTGGATTAAAATGAGATGTCTACACCCGATGTGGATTAAAATGAGATGTCGCCCCCGATGTAGATTAAAATGAGATGTCGCCCCGATGCAGAAAATGCCTGCGCGATGTGGATTAAAATGAAGTGTCCCCTGATGTGGATTAAATGAAGTGTTCCGCCTGATGTGGATTAAAATGAAGTGTCGGCCCCGATGTGGATTAAAATGAGATGTCGGCCCCCGATGTGGATTTAAATGAAATGTCGCCCCCCGATGTAGACTTACCTTATTTTTAAGTGTAGATAATTGAGATATGACTTTGACTAGAGCTCTACAGTACAGTAGGTGTCACCCGACCGACATCCATCGACAGGCCGCGGCCGATACGCTCGCCTGACCGGACCGGATCGAATCACCCGAACCAGAAGTTTTCCATGCCCTTCATAGAGACGCCATCGCTCGATCGGGCGTGATTCATCCGTTTCCACACTGAAAAATCTGTACACTCTTCCAAGGGTTTCTTGCAATTCTGCTTCTTTCACTTTCAACGATTGATACGGAGTGCTGAAAATGCTTCTTTGTGTGTCTCCGTTGTCTGCGTTTTTTGGAGATTGATTCTGGACGCAACATTTCGTGAATATGCACGCTCATACCAACCGATAGACGTTCTCAGAACTGGTTTCAGGTATGTACTTCAAAAGCTGCCTGAAAAAAATAATTTTTCGCATGTGGGGGCCACTGTGGTGCGAGGATGTACCTTCCAGGTAGCAGGACAAACTTGTGGGGTCTTCCCTCACATTTTTTGGCGGTGAGAGATCGCTAGGCTCAAAAACGCAGATAACGGAGCTTGTTTAGCAATTGAGGGTGCAGCACGCGGGTCTTCGTTTTCAGGGTCAGATACCCAGCAAGGGGGATGCTTGAACTTGAAGTTGTTCAAGCTGCATCATACCTACGCTCGACAGTAGAATTGAAAAAAAATACTTGGTGAAGAACTTCTTGGTTCTCTTTGTCGTGGAGAACTACCAGCTTCAAGTGAGAATCCTCCGAATCTATTCGGTGGTAGAGATGGAGGCTTCGCTGTTGAGAACGGGTTCATTCTACAGCTGTGGTATCAGTCGAAAGTGGCAGGAGGCAAGCCTTATGTAGATACTGGAGAGAACTCGTCATTCTTTGCGTGGCTTGAGTGGTTGGCACAGACGCCCATAAAACGTCGTGACTATTTTTACGTGAACAGAGTGAATCCCCTGCTACGTGCTCTGCTCTATCCACGCAGCGAGACCCACCGAGAGAAGATGTTGATAGCAAAGTTCAAACTGAAATCAGCGACACCGAAGATCGCGGGTACCGTGGGCGAATGCGTTTCCAATGACAAAGGTGAAACGGTTTCGACTACCCCTAGTACATTCTTTGTTAGCATAGTTCGTTGTAAGCTGCAACCATTCGCTGATCTTGGTATGGTTTACGCCTCCGTGTTTCCTATTTCGTTCAGTGAACTAAATCTCCCACCGAAGCGGTGAGTTTCAGGCACCGAAGCTCCAGGACCGCACGCTATTGTGGTGCACAGTGACGACAGAACCCCTACTCCTCGTAAGTTTTCTATCTCCCTATTTTTTAAGATCTACATCACGATCTGCTTTGCATATATCCATCTCACGATAACGACGTATGTGCATCACACGCAGATGCGCTCGAGACCCCAGAAGATACCGATGCCGGCAGAAGTGCATCAACAAGTTCTGTGCTAGCGACTCCGATTTTAGCACACTCCGTCGTGGCGACGGTGTGTCTCGAAATGCCATTGCTTTGCACTAGTACATCCATTTTCTTGCTTTGCCAACTATACCTTACCCAGTGGTGTGACCCCATCTTCGGGTATGTCCGAGAGGGCATCGGAGACCCTGTCCTCACTCTGCCAAAAGTCTCATTCGGTGCAGGAGAGAACGCTTCCGGCTACCACAAGTCCCGTTTGTCAAGAACGCGGTGGCACTTCGCAATGCTACAACACTCCCGCCTCCCATAACGTTGATGTACCGGAATACCTTAGCAACAGTGCGGTTCTATCTGCTGATGTGTCTGAGAGGGCACTGGGGACCCTCACCACCTCACTCCGCCAAGCATCTGTGGACGAACCTGATGTCCTTCCGCGAAGATTGTCTTTCGTCAAAGCAAACTTAGCCTACTATCAGGCTTATGAAGCAGCATGTGCATATGAGAATGAGGTCCAAATGGACCTTCTATTGCAGGTCAGTGCGGACACAGTCCGAGAGTCCTCCCAGAAGGTGGATTCTATGTCCCAACAACTAGCAAAGTCAAAGGAGGCTGTGTCAAAGGAGAGGCAAGCTGTGACTAGCTTGAAGCGCGAGATTTCCTCCGCAAAGCGAGCCGCAAAAGATGTCAAGGCTAGGCACACCACGTTAGAGAGGACACTGAAGAAACTGACGGTGTCACACGCCCAAAAGTTGGCAGCTGCCCAGAAACAGATCACCCAGGCCCAAACCGCAGTCGATAAGGTCACACCGGAACTAGGCTTGGCAAAGCGACAGTTGGAGTCTCGGGCAAATGCGAGTAAAGCCAACATCTTAAAGGAACCGGAGGCTGAAAAGAAGTCTAGGATGGAGGAACAGAAACAGCACGAACGAGATCTCAGGGAGTTGAAGAAGGAACTCACTCATAAGGTAGAGGAGGCGAACTCAGATGCGGATAAGTTGATAGAGTCTAAAACCCTGGCCACGGTCTCCAGTTTGCGAGGGACACGCTCTGGTGGGGGCACACGGCAGTTCACAAGCCCAAAGGATATCAGGGATGACCTGAAGCGACGCAGTCACGCAGTTCGGATTGCTGAACTCCGCCGGCAACAGAAGGTTGCCGCACTCAAGGCCGAAAACCTAGCCTTGAAGAAGTTAGCCGTGGCCAAAACTAGCAAAGAGAAGAAAAGGAGGAATCAAGTGGCTTATCTCCGAACAGGAAAGGAAAAAGTGGCTGTGACGAAAGCGAAGGAGAAGGTCGCATCCTTGACCGATGAGAACACCTTTTTGCACCTTGAGAACGCTGACCTGCGTGCGAACATTGAGGAATTCACGTCCAGTGATGACGTCGTCACATTCGAAGGGGGGAAATATTTGGACGTTGTTCGCCAAACATACTATGACTTGTTGACTCAGAACGTGGCGGCAGAGCGCATCGAGCCTATAATCCGGACGGTCCTTAGAAGGTTCACGGGGAGGAAGATGGGCAATCTTCCGCGCAAAAGTCTTTGCCGCGAGATGTATACAGAGTGTCTAGGACTTGCCCAGATGCAGCTGGGTGAAGTCTTGACTGACCCCACGTTGAAGCACGCTACACACAGCACAGATGGCACATCCAAGTGGCAGGACAAGTTCAACGGCGGTCAGTGGAGTATAAGGACGTCTAAAGGGCAACAGAAGGTGTTAACAGGACTCGGCGGACGGCACTGCAGCAGGTATTCAGAAAACACTGGAAGAGGGCTTGGAGGACATAGAGAAGGCGGTCACAACCTTGCACCCTGGCAGTGCAGCTCGCAAGGTTGTGAACAAGATATTGGTGGTCACCAAAACAACCATGTCTGACCGTTGTGCGACAGTGAAGAAGTTCAATCTGGAGAATTTTGTAGACATACGCATACGGGCGTTGAAGGAGACGGCGGGGATAGGCTGGGAGGCGCTCACTGAGGACGAGCGCACAGAACTATCACGGGTTAACGACCTGTACTGTGGTTGCCATCTTGGGGTGGCTATCACGGATGGCGCGGCGTTTGGGGTCAAGGTCTGGGAGGCCATCGACATGGGCGTTGATACTGCAGAGGATCTTTCCAAAGCGATGCAGGGTGTCAACGAGCGAGCAGACACGCCCCACAACAAGCGCGCTGAGGCGGGTGCTGTGGCTCTTGATATAAGGCAGACGTGCAAGGGACTTCAAAAGCGAGGATGTGAGGCTGCTGGAGTGCCCGAGCGCTTTAGCGAGCACTGTAGAAGGCAACGAGAAGCTGAAGGCGTCCAGGTGGTTGGAGACCAGCTTGTTCATTTGAAACCCTTCAAGGGGAACCGGTACCTGGTCCTGCTTGACAATGCTGCTGGGGCGATCTTTCACAACAATGACGTGTTGTCATTCCTTGAACCTGTGCAAGGTGCAGAGCGGAGTGTGTGGGAGATACAACACTCGGGTGATAGCAACAAGCTATTATCTGCTATCCGAGATGGGCATAAAGACCGAAGCAAGCTCGCTGGGTGCAAGGCTTTGGGGCTGCTTGGAGTTGCAGTATCCCATCCCCTCATGAAGGCAGTGAAGGCCGAGCGCGGGCATGTGCTTGACATGAATCCACGGTACCTCGAGATGAGAGAGAAGTTCCGGACTTGGTCATCGGATGCGAGCAAGGTGGTTTCTGGTAAGGAACGGCTATTCTTGGACATCCCACTCTCCGAGAACAGCCACCTAGTGGCTTTAAGGAATGCCTTGCATGCATTCAAATCTTCTGACACCGAAGTCCAACAGATATTAGAGTTGATCTTCTGCGTGTTGTGTGGAGTGGTGGAGCGACTGCTGCCTGATCATTTTGACAACGGGAAGTTCGCTAACCCGACTGAAGTGTTGAGGCAAGAGACGAGTGCGTGTCCAAAGCATAATGATGCTGCGGAGAGAGACTTTGCCACACTTGATCGGCGGTTACGAGAGATGCCTAATGCTTCAACACGTTGTTTGGAGGGGATAATCATGTTCGCTAACAATAACACTGCAGAATGGCTGAGTCAGAAGACGGACGGAGATCAAGCAAGGCACATGAAAGCGGCCCGGTCCCTTAAGCACGACATCATAGCCACCTTCAAAAGGCGGAAGATGGAGATGCGTGAGGCTCAGAACCGAGATTTGGCCGTGAAGAAGAGTGTCGAAGTTGCCCGACTCAGTAAGTTGCGAGCTGAACAGGAGGCATTGGCCACAAGCACACGATTGTGGACTACTACACGCGAGCAGGTTTTGGCTGAGCTTAACAGTATATCTGCGAGAATCAAGGCTGCGGGCGCTTCTGGGGCTGCAGCGAGCAACGGCGCCGGCGAGGTGGAGGCTGCGGGCGCCGTTGGGGCTGCAGCGAGCAACGGCGCCGGCGAGGTGGAGGCTGCGGGCGCCGCTGGGGTTGCAGCGAGCAACGGCGCCGGCGAGGTGGAGGCTGCGGGCGCCGTTGGGGTTGCAGCGAGCAACGGCGCCGGCGAGGTGGAGGCTGCGGGCGCTTCTGGGGCTGCAGCGAGCAACGGCGACGGCGAGGTGGAGGCTGCGGGCGCCGTTGGGGCTGCAGCAAACAACGGCGCCGGCGAGGTGGAGGCTGCGGGCGCCGTTGGGGCTGCAGCGAGCAACGGCGCCGGCGAGGTGGAGGCTGCGGGCGCCGCTGGGGCTGCAGCGAGCAACGGCGTCGGTGAGGTGGAGGCTGCGGGCGCCGCTGGGGCTGCAGCGAGCAACGGCGCCGGCGAGGCGGAGGCTGCGGGCGCCGCTGGGGCTGCGGCGAGCAACGGCGTCGGCGAGGTGGAAGCTGCGGGCGCCGCTGGGGCTGCAGCGAGCAACGGCGCCGGCGAGGCGGAGGCTGTTGGTGGTGTTGGACATTCCAAGTTAGAAAAGGAGATAGAAAAAGAAAAAAGTCGGAGTTGTGAAGCAACAATTTCGGTATCGAAAGACTGTGCTCCGGCAAACTCCCTTGAATCGGAATTGGGGTTTGTTCAGTGTCGGTGGGATGGCGCACTCATCACTCACCCTGTCTGAAAATCTGATAAAGTTCATAGAGCAAAACAGTGGCAATGAGCGTGCCGTTGCTCCTGTTGACGATGAACGCATGGAGCGAAATGCTGAAGCGAAGGCACAAATCTTACAAACCAAGAAGCAAGGGATTCTTAGTGGCATAATGTCGAAAGAAGAAAAGAACCGCATGGATCGTGAGAGACGTGATCGAATGGAGGAGCGCAAGGCACAGGAACAAGCTGAGAAAGAACGCAGGAATGCAGAGGCTAGAGCCCAAGCTACGGCACAGGCTGCGGCTAAGGAAGCAGTCCGGCAGGAAAAAGAAGCCAAGGTGAAAGCTGCAGGCCTCGAATGGGCAAGGAAGCACATAGCAGGTTGGTTCAAGCGACTAGTTTATCAATCTGTTGGCAAGTCTTCTGTTCCTGGATAGTTTAGTGCGGAGTATGGCATCGCTGCAAAAGCTCGGAGATTGGAAGGAGCAAAGCAGGCTGCACTTACGAGGAAGAGGAGAAGAGAACAAGTGCAGGCTTCAATCGCTGCACCTGAAGCGCGGTCTAGCACTCTCCCCCGCCTATCACCCATTACCAGCGAGGCTGCGGCCGAGGAGTTGCCGGGCGCTCTTGCCCACCAGGCGCCCACTGCGGGCGAGGCTGCAACCGAGGAGTTGCCAGGCGCTCTTGCCCACCAGGCGCCCACTGCGGGCGAGGCTGCGGCCGAGGAGCTGCCGGGCGCTCTTGCCCACCAGGCGCCCACTGCGGGCGAGGCTGCGGCCGAGGAGCTGCCGGGCGCTCTTGCCCAACAGACGCCCACTGCGGGCGAGGAGCTGCCGGGCGCTCTTGCCCACCAGGCGCCCACTGCGGGCGCGGCTGCGGCCGAGGAGTACCGGAATATCCAAGTACACTAGATATCAGAAAGTCCCGTACTCGTGTGGATAAACTGTGTAAGATAAATAAACCCTAAGCTAGATATACCCGGAACGGTCTCGGACGGTCTCGGTGTCTAGCCTACCTGTGACACAGCGTGTGTCACAGTACGAACCTACAGATCAGTCAGTAGTCCAGTGTTGGTCCTAGGAATCTGTCATAGGGGCCTGCACCGGGACTCCCAGTCAGGGCTGCCTATACAGATTTCAGCACACCACCCCAGCACTGTGGGTGGTGACTGGCTAGGAGAGTCAGAAAATGTAAGGCTGTTAAGTGTTAGGGCAGGAGCCAGGGTGACAAGGCCTAACTGCTAATCTAACTGTGCAATTCTGATACACAAATTAGAACCCTCTAGCTAGCACAAGAGCAGAAACTCACAGGCAATTAAGGTCCTGCTAAACTACTGAAAGGCTCTGTGCCAGCAAGTCAAATTGAAGATTTCAAAGGTGTCAAAGCAAAACCATAAACCAGATTGAAGAAGTCTTTGAGGTCACAGGAGTTCTGCACACCACCATGTTGGTGTGCCTCCAGAGTGAGCAAGAAGTCAATCGACAGTACCAAAGTAGTCAGCGGTGGCCTCACGGAAGTCCATCCCATAGTAGGAAGTAAAGTAACCAGCTCCATAA
The DNA here is from genome assembly GCA_001247695.2 of Cymbomonas tetramitiformis. Classification (NCBI taxonomy): domain Eukaryota; kingdom Viridiplantae; phylum Chlorophyta; class Pyramimonadophyceae; order Pyramimonadales; family Pyramimonadaceae; genus Cymbomonas; species Cymbomonas tetramitiformis. The sequence continues at coordinate 46,163 of LGRX02005096.1, forward strand.
TAGTGCCCTGCACCAAGAGGACCGCTCTCATGTAAGGCCATGCCGTAGTAGAATGCCATGTCAATACCCAAATCCGCTTGAGCCAAATCCTGAAATGCTAAAAAGCTCAAAGTGTCAGGAGGCTCGGGCGGCTGAAGCTGTGGCACATCGTCAGGCAATAGGAGACCCTGAGCCGTCATCACCGGATCAAGATAATCATTCGTAGAGAAAAATGACGGAGCCTCCCAATCGAGATCACCACCAGGCGAAGGCATCTCCGTAGCCGACCGAGCGTCGGGCACGGCTGCCACTCCCATGATCGAGATGCAAAGAACGAGGGAAAGGAGGAAAGGAATGCCCCACGGACCAACCGTGGCAGGGAAGCCCCAGGGTGGCTTCCCACAACCGTAGGTCCTCTGCTCGCCCACGGGTGGCCCGGAAACATGATTGGCCGACGGAGGCGAGCCCCGCGGCTTCAGCCGGAAGCTGCCGTCGGCAAAGTCCTCGTAGTCGTCGGTGTCGTAGCCTGTCAGGTCAGACGGGTGGACAGCGGCGTGATTCACTGTCTGCACGAAGCCTCCGAACTCACCGTGCGTCGCCTCTGTGGTGGTCACCCGCGCCGATTGAACTGGCGCGGGCTGTACATCCTCTACCTGCGAAACAGGCATAGCAGGGGCCGGCACGGCGGATGCCGATGCCGCCGCACCACCTGCCGGAACCTGCTCCTCCGGTGTGATCCCCGCCGCAGCGGCAGGGCCACACACCAGAGCCGATGCATGCTCCTCAACCGCACTCCCAGGAACAAAGGATGCGTGAGTATAATGTACCTGCTCTTGGGCGGCCTGAACCTCAGAGGTGAGGGCATCAAGCCGCCGCAAGATGTCCTCGTCGTCGGTCCCGCCAGAAGGCGGAGGCGGTACGCTGAATCCGTAGGCCGACACGTCGATGCCGCCAATCCCGCCCGCGGAAAGCACAGCGGGGGGACCATAAGCCGAAGCCGCACGGGCGAAGGCCTCCGGTCCATCATCCGCAGCCTCCTGGAAAACCTGCACAAGTGCCAGGGTGTGAAGACCCTCCGCATCCTCCTCCTCAATAGGAATGCAGAAGGCCGCTGCCGTGGCCGACGAATGCTGGCGCCCACCAAGAGGGCAGTCGCGGTACGCGCGATAGGCGTCCCCTTTGCCCGCCTTGCGGCAACGGTGGCAAAGGGGCTTGGCCTTCATGCTGTCCCTGTCGAACCCCACAGACGGTGCCGGGTGCACACCCACCCGATGGCCCCGCGGATGCTGCTTACCGCGCGGCTGCGGCTGCTGCTGTCGCTGAGCCGCGCCCGCACGATTGCCCTGCACAAGCGCCTTCAAGGCGGCGATTTCGTCGAGAAGGACCGCGTACTCAGAAGACGTGATAAGGGCGGAGGGCCTACCGCCCGCCCCCAGTGTCTGCTTCTCACGCACTGCCGCCCCATCATCCGACTGCGCCCAGGCCTGAAAGATGGCCACGACGAGCGCCTGGAGCGAGCGGAGAGTGACCCTGCTAAGGTCACCCGCAAGCGGGTACCGCACCTTCACCGCCGCGTAGAACACGGGGTCGAGGCGGTTGTAGAGGGACAACTTACGGGTCTCGTCGGTGGGCTGCCAGTCAGGAGCGCGGTTATCCCGCACCAGACGTTGCTCACGAGCCAAGCTCGGCTGTGGGTCAACGCCTGCGGGATAACGAAGCGCCGCATGCTCCTGCTGGTGGCTCTCGCGAAGGACTGTCGGCACGCTTCCCTTGATGATGTCGATGAGGGCACGACGTCCATCTCGGTCAGCCGAAGAGTCCGTACCCCGAAGCCAGGTGTCGGCCACAGAGTTGCGCTCCACGACGAGGGCCAAGACGTCATAGAGTAGTCCATTAACCTTCTCGACAACCAAAGAGGTGGGGTCGTCGAGGTCAAAGGGGGCCAAGTCCAGTCCAGCGGACTCAAACTCGGTCCGAAGCTGCACCACCAACTCGGAGAGGCGGTCGGTGTCGTCGGTACCACGATAATGATGTTTCTTGGAACCAAGGATATCCTCGCGGATACCCTTGGCCCAAGCCCGATGTAGTCTCCCCTTGTAGACCACGTCGACCGCAGCGTGTTGGTCAACGAGATGCTTCCGCAACGCGACAGCGGCGTCGGAGTTGCCGGAAGGATTAGGGGGCACCACAGGCGGGGTGCTAGCGGTTGGGGTGTCCCGAACCGCATCTATAAGCCGTATAGAGGCGTCCAAGTCGGAGTCCTTCAATAGGCGTTTACGAGCTCGTGTAGATGTCGCCATTCTTCTGAAAGCCAGAGAAAAGATGATGCGCGGCAGCACGTTCGGGTGTTGTGGCGGAAATGGAGCGAAGACGTAACGGCAGAACGTGCGGAGCGGCGAAAAGAGCGTGGGGCACTTGCAAATGTCGATGTGGTCGAAGGCGTCCGGAGCACCAGCCCAAAATACGTAAACCAGCGGGATCAGTGCAGGCAGAACAACGCAAATGAACATTGCCACAACCGAGCAATAGCAACGCGCGGTGCCCATGACTCGC
>LGRX02005097.1:0-22796 GCA_001247695.2 Cymbomonas tetramitiformis
GACTTAGAGTGCAACGGGTTTTTGCGCGCAAACTGCTAGTTTCCCTACAAATTAATCAGTTACCTTTTATTCGATCTAAATCTTTAACGTCGTATATGATACGTTGGACTGACAAAAAGTTTTTTGAGAAAAGCGTGGTTAAGGAACACGAACAATTTATCGGCATAATGAAAAATTTTGAAAATGGTTTGAATGATGTGGATTGTCAAGCTTTCAAAAGTTATATCGGACACCACATAAATCTGCGGAAGTATAATTTTCCGGCGTTGCATAAATTTGAAGCTTTATACTACAAACTGACGGAACATTCCCCAAAATGCATCTATGGTAGACCACGGGATGAAGACATTTTTCAGCTGCTGTATCCGCACCTGCTAAATTAAAAAAGTTTGTCGGTTGGGTAAACTTTTTTCTACGCGCGCTTCGCTATGGCAAATTCTGAACGTTATCTATCGTTTGTACACGGCTAACATGCGCGTCATCTCCTCCGGGTAGGCGTTGAGCACGGGGAGTAGCTCGGGTGTCTCCGACAAGCGCTGCATAAGCTCGGCGGCCTCCGCGTCTAGCTGCGACACGCCGCCGCGCACCGACGTGAGAGCGCGTGCCACGTCGGTCGCGTCCTGGGTGCACACGTCCGATGACCACAGCATACCGGCGGCTTGCGCCTCGTCCAGCTTCGCGCCGTTGTGCGCGCGCAGCGTCGCGAGCATGTCGGGGGTGTCGCAACAATGAGTGTCGGACAACGCGCGGGCCGCGTACACCACGCTCGGATCGTAAAGGACGGGGGCGTAAAAGTCGTCGGGGAGTCGCACGCCATACGCGCGGTACACATCGCGCAACGTCCGGAATATTTTACGCATCGTCGTTTGCATCGCGTCGGTGCGGTCGACGCGTTTCAGAGCCGTTCGCGCGGCGAGGACAACGGCCTCGTACTGACTACGGACGTCGTGATAAACAGCGAAGACGCCGTACAGTTTGCACGCGACGGTCAGGTCGGTGCGATCGAGCAGTTCGCACGCGAACGCGGACAGTCGGGTTAGTTCCGTCTCCGGCCCCATGCTTTCGCGCACGATGCGATACACCGTTTGCAGGTCGGTGTCCGGCGTGATTTTCTTCAGGGTGTCGAGGACGTGTTGGATCCACATTTTTTTCTGCTCGTCGTATGCTTACCGATTTTACCTGTGTCAGGGCGTGGAATTTTTTATTTTAAACACCTCGACGCTGTGGACACGAACCAGTTTGGTGATTGTTGCATGAGGTAAAGCAGCTAAGCGCGACGCGCATCGGGCGCAGCAATAATTGTGCTCTACAAAAATTCAAGCACATCTTCACGCCGGCTGCTTTCGTGGATACGTTGATTTGGGCTACCAATGCCTTCACAACATCCTTGGTCGCACCGTAGAGATCGCTCGTAGGTTGTTGTATTTTCAGGACGCATCACCACAGCGTCGAGGGCAAATAAAAGGTCTTTGTCGTTTTTACAAATTGTTTTCAAAATCTCAATATTATTTGTTATTAATTTACTTTGTTGATTCGCTTTGTCAATCACGTACTCAAGCAAAAATTTCTTTTTTTCTGGATCAGTAAATAGAAATAATAAAGCATATATGTCCATTTCCATAATTCTACTTGCGTCTATATCTATCGTTTTTTTAATTTCGTTTTCCAATGTTCCCAAGTTTACAGGCCCACGACATAATGGGCAAGTTGGGTTTACGATACGTGACAAGCAAGTCCAGTGAAGACATGTTTACAAGGTAGTTCAAAAATACCTATTCCTTTATTTTTGTTTCTTTCTATTTTTTTTATTATTTTTGTTTCCGTGCTTTTATTTCCTATTTCGTATGCTTCCATTTTCATTTTAGACAAACAGATTGAACATTCCTGAGGTGCATATTCTGCGCCAACAACCAAAGGCATATAATTTGTGATAGACATGATAAAGACGATTATCAAATTTATTCAAAAAAAAATCAGAGTCCCAAAAAAATATAGGCTTTATTGGTATATTTTCGATATGTATGTATATAGATAGTGACCAGCGACCTGTCATATAACCGGAGACGAGGTTCACGACTGTTACAGACTCGCAGTGAACCTGGCAAGCTCCACAATGTTTGTAACTATTCGAGCCACAAATACACTTTCCGGTTCGGAATCGATGACCGCGTGTACATATACTATACATTACGCGGTTTGTGCTACAACTAACGCCGGTATCGTGTCCGGTTTTTGCCGTCTCCCAAATTAACAGCGGAATAAGTTATCATCGCCGCACTCGAGTTGTTTCAAAACGTACTGATCCGTGAGATTCGTCCATTGTTTATACTTAAACTCATCGCCCGCGCCCATGTCCGCGACATTCATCAACTCGCTGTCCGTAATCTTGAAGGTGTTCAACTCATAACGTCTGCGGGGTTGGACGTGCGCCACCGTCGCGCTCGCTTTGCGCTTCTTGGTCGGGGGTGACGGTCGCTTCTCGTACTCTGAACGCAGCATAAAGTCGTAGAAAGCAGCAAAAATCCACAACACAAACCGATCCGGGTCCTCGTCGGTGATCGATGTCAGCACCGCGCGCCAGGCGGCGTTGACGTGCTGCGCGCTCAAAATAGCATCGCGTACGAGAGGCACGTGCATTTCGCGCTCCCGGAAGAGTTTGCGCATGCTTCTCTGCGCGGGCAGCATGGTAGCCATGAGATCGGGCTGCGAATTTTCGGAGCTCGCGTTGATCGTCCGCAGCAACCTGTCCCTGATGGACGCGTTTTTCAAAAGCAACGCGACATCGCGGGCGCAGAACCTGATCTTGTGGGCTTTGTTGTCGTTCGCGCGCTGCTGGCGGATCAGATGCCCGCTCAGCTGCTCTCGGTTGGCGTGCACGGACTGCCAGTACGACCTTCGCAGCCCCTGGTTTTTGGATTTGCTCAGAGTGTGTCTGGCGTCGCACGGAAACGTGCTGTGATCTGCCGGCGTGCATTTGACGTTGAGATACTCCTTCGTCTCCGCAACGTCGCAGGGTGGTTCCTCGTCCGCGTCCGTGTCGCCGTCGCTGCTGGCGCCGGTGCACCCGTCCGTGTCGTCGTCGCAATACATGTCCAACGGCGGTTTGGCCTCGTCCATCTCCTCGCCGTACCCGGACGCGAAGCCCTTGACGCCAGAGACATCCAGCAGCTTAGAGGGCTCCACGCGGTTATCGTACACGATTTCGAGCATCGCGCGCGTAAACTCGCCCTGCTGACACTGCAGGTCGAACACGTAACAGGTTCCTCGTATGCCACCCAAGTTCTCGGTGCTCACGTTGGCGAACGTAAATTGTTCGCGGAGCTTGCGATTCACCCGCTTGTAGTGGCACATCAGTATGTTGACGCGGAGAGTTTTCAGCGCTAGAATCTTTTGCAGACACCACCGAGACGGGTCGGTGCCGTATTCAGGGTGCCGCAGCAACGCGCTGTGCATGGCGACGGCGACGTGACTTGCGCTCACCTCGATGGTTTTGGGATGCTGCCGGCGCCGAACGCGCGGGTTTGCGATCAGCTGCGCGACGTCGTTGGCGTACGCGAGTCCCACGACGGACACACGGGTGATCAACCTGCGACTTCGATTCGAACGAGCCGCATCCATGGTGTGTTTGAACTGGCCGACGTTACCGTCGATCGCGCACACGTTTACCAGCGGTCGCTGTATCATGTTACGCGCGTACGCGAAATCCTCGTCGATCACTCGGCTCATCTCCGTGGGCGACAGCACGCGCGTTAACCAGTTGATAGGACACACGCTAGCGTGTCGTGCACGCGTTTCGCCCGCGTCGGCGTCCTCGCCACCGTCGTCGTCGTCGTCATCGTCGTCGGCGTCGTCGTCATCGTCCTCGGCGTCGGCGTCGTCGCGCTTTCTTTCGCTCCGGACGGCCGACACGGCGGTGGCGTTCAGGAGCTTGCCGTACGTTTTGCGCGCGACCGCGCGATGCTTAAATATCTCCGTCATGAGCGGCACGAACAGCCGTGCGCAGACGTCGCGTTCGTAGGCGTCGCGACATACCGCGTCCTCGTTGCACTGCATTGCGAGAAACATCTGTCGTGCCGTGACGCAGACGGCGCTCAGCAACGGTTCAAAGCGCGCGGCCAGCCGCTGCGCAAAAACCTCCGTCGTGTGCCCGCGGGTGGACGCGCCTCTGAAGAATTCGCGGACGGCTGCGGGTGCGTCGTCGAGCACACCACCGGTCTGATCGCGCAGGTCCAAGGTGTGCGCGAAAAAATACGCCATCAAACCCGACGCGTTGCTGCACCGGTCGTAGTCGGGGTGGTTGCACATTTTGGTGGTAACGCCGTTGATCGACACCTCGCCTGGGTTGAGATTCATAAACTGTCTGTACGCATCTTTTTGATCTTTCATGAGCAGTCTGGACATGAAGTCACCCTTCTCGGCATCCGAATCATCCGACTGTTGCTCCACCGTTTGGGTTGGAGGAGGTTCGAAGTCGAAAATGCTGGTCCGTTTCCGGCGCCCCCCGCGTTCGCGCATGGCGATTTGTATAGCTGCGTACTCTGCGAGTATAAATACTGGGCGGTGGACCTGGTGGGTGTGTGAGCGGTGGAAATGATTAATGCCGCTGCCTGTCGAGGTGCCTCTCATTTGTAGCTGCCACTCGTGTCGCTTGTGGTCATAACAGTCATCACGATGTCCTTTGACGCGTATCTCGAAAAATACGCCTTTGCCAGCACGCTGGATCTCAGTCGCGTTGCCTCGGATGCCGTGCATCAACGGCTGCACGCTCGCGGGCTGCACACTTTTTATCTTCGAGCGGAGGACGGGGAGAAGTTTCTGTGCGTGCTTGGCTTCCCGGGCGATCCGGAAATGCAAGGCCGCTTTTTGGAGCGTGGCGGCACGCAGGCGCAGGAGCTCCTGATCAGCAACCATCAACGTTACGACCGCATCGGTTGCTACGTGCACGGTAACGCCGAGACGGTGCACGACTCCACGGCGCCCGCGCATCTGCTCCGCGCGCTCGGCTGCGCGTATCTGGCGCACGAGTGGAGCGGGTACGGCACGACCGCCGATCGCGCGCCACGATTTCACGCGCAGGGGAATCGTTGCGCGACGCTGCTTCGCTTCGTGCGCGACGCCTCCACGGGCGCGCGCCCGCCCTTGCTGGTGGGCTACTCGCTCGGCTGCGCGGTACTTCTGGCCGCGTGGCCGCTCGCCCAGACGCAATGGCCGTCCCGCGTGTTGCTGCTGGCGCCGTTTTACGATGCCGCGGGGGTGGTGGTGCGCGTGCCGCTGCTCCGCGAGCTGCTGGGCGTTTTGGCGCTCCCGTGCATGCACAACGGGCGCGCGATTCTGAACCTGCGAGCGCCGTTGCTCGTCGTGCACGGCGAGGCGGACGCCGTCATCCCCCGCTCGCCCTCCCACGACTTGATCACAGCGTACAACGACGTGGACAACGGCCAGCGGCCCGCCAAGCTGCGCACGTACCCGTCGGCGACGCACACCAACCTGCTGCTCGACCACGCCGTGCGCCAAACCATCCTGATGGACGTGCGCGCCTTCCTGAGCGAGGCTGCGTGAGCGCGGGTCGTGGTCGTCACACCATGCGCGCGAGCGGCGCGACGGGCACCATCGAGTGCCGGTTGCGCTCCGGGCGTCGGCGGCGGGCCGTGACGTGCACGTCGGCGCGTTCGTAGCACACGTCGCCGACGCGCAGCACGGGTCGATCGTCGACGATTTTGGATTGGCTATCGCTCAGGTACCGGTAGACCACTCGTTCGGAAAGCGCGCGCTGCACGCCGCGGTGCCCGACGACGTAGCCCGTAGCGAGGGCCACCAGAAGCAGCGCCGCGACGCACGTGCAAAGCAGCAGCATGGCGACCCGCCTAAGCGCCGGTTGACGTCCGACTTACGCGCACCTATATATATATACACGCGCGCGACAGCACCAAGCCTCAGTGCGAGCGTCGACGCGTTACCTTTCGACCGGGTCGCAGTACCATGTATAAATACTCCCGACGCCGGTCAGGGTAAACCACGCTCGTGACGAACACGCGGAAACATGGCGTACCCGGCACCGAAGGAACCGCACGGAGATGGTAGGCGCGACGCGGCCAACGGCTCCGCCCCCTTGTTCGAAGCATCCGGCAATTCCTTCAAGGAGTTTTTCGGGCAGCCCTCCAAACCGTACTTGATGTCCCCGTACGATCAGTACGGCCGCGAGAACTTCGCGCTGCCCGAGGCCTACCTCGGCTACTCGCCCCATATGACCGACGTCATGATCAACCTCATACGACAGGAGGACCTGTGGCCCACCAAGCTGCTGCCCTACCGCGAAACGAAGGACACGTCCACCATCACGTGGAACGAGTACCACTTCGACAGGCACCTCCTGGGCCCGGTGCCCGAGGAGGGCGTGAGCCGCCTCGTGAGCCAACGAATGAGCGAGCGCCGAGACCACTACACGCGCTACGGGCTGGCCATGATCCTCGAACACGGGTTCATGAACACCGAGAAGGGGCGCATGTGCTACACCAACAACCTGCAGCAGATCCGCAACGCGGTGCTCGAGACGGTGTACCTCGGCGTGCTGGAGTCGCTACTGCGCTGCAAGTCTTACGACGAGGTGTGGAACGATCGGTACGGCACCGTGCTCACCGCTCAGACCGCGCGCAAGGCTCTGGCCTGCGAGGTGGAGGACTGGGCCACCATCCAGAAAACCGAGCACGGCTGGGACCTGCTCGACAGTCGGTGCAAGCGCGTGATGCGCGCGCGGGGGGTGGAGCCCGACAGCTGGATCGTGCCCGACGGCATGAAGCATTACGTCACGCAGGTGCGTCGCGAGAATTACGTGTACATGTACGCCGGACCCGAGGGTCCGCAGAACTTCAAGTCCGGACTGAACGGACAGTCCGCCAACGTGATGGACGCGCGCAACGACTGCACCATCTACGAGACGAAATGCTTCGAAATGCCCGACATGCCCGAGCCCGTGGATGTCACGTTGCGCCAGCGCGCCATCGGCGAGTTCTTCTTGATGCAGGACGAGGAGACCAACCTCGATCGCAACGCGCGCCGCGGAACCGAGCGGAGCATGAGCGCGCAGCGATCCATCGCCATCTACGACGAGGACGTCGACACTTTCGTGGAGATCCGGCTCATCGACGCTCTGGATAACGACATCTTGATCGACAGTGACGCTTTTACAGCTACAGACACGCCCGCTTTGCAGTGTCACCACACGAACGATGCTGCCACTGATGACAAGTACGATGGCGAGTGCGCCGTGGGCGACCTACCACCCGACGAGAACAACAATGATGACCGTGGTATGCCCCCGATGATGAACAGCACGCTCGACCGCTTCGCAAACACCTTCTTTGATGGTACCGCCGAGGAGGCCTTCGTGCGGCACATGCACACGGAGGTCCCAAGATACCTCCTGGATATGGACAGAACGAACAGCGTGGTGGGAGACGCGACGTGCACCGCGGATGACATCGCACAATACTACACGTATAATGGCACACGTACTGTAGATATTGTAGCCATGTTTGAGACGGGCAATAGATGTAACACCTACGCCGCTTGGTTGTACGCGCACACCGTCGCCGAGCACGCCACGCGGGCGTACGTTTGCGACGCGCTTATCGCACGATACAAGGAACTCTTGGAGGCGGACGATGGGCACGGCATGCCGATGCCGCCTTGCCCGTCGGATACGACGGCGTTCGAGCAAACTGTGCTGGCCGTGTGTATCACGTTACGACAGCACACCGCTGTTTTTATGGGTGACACAAATGCGGGGCTGGAAAACAAGTTAAACGAAATACGTCAAATTGTTACATTCTACAAGACCGCAACGATGGTATCCATATTTCCAGTTAACACAACGGGGATCGTTGCAAACGTAACAAGGGCCTTATACCTGAACATGAGCAAAGCCGGTACAAACCAGCTCTTGATAACCCGTGATGTCACGGTGTATCCAATCGGCTACAACAACTACACCGGCGTCAAACTCCTCGCCAAGTGCACGAGCGGGTGTGATATTTACAAGCCGGAAAGATGCGCTGCGTTGATCGCCGAGTTCGACAAGATGTGCGCCGGAGTCACGCCGTGTTTCGATACGTCGATATGGAACGAGGACGTCAAGCGTTCCCTCTTCAGCACATGCGTTCTAAAATGCAAGCGCGCGGGCAATTTGGTGTTGGACATGCGATGTTTGAAGAAAGACGACGGTTATTATTATGGAGTCACACAACACGCGCGCGACGATCTCGTGCACGCCGACGACGACTGTCTGCCGCTCTTTGAACGTTCCCTGTTACCTTTTAATGAGTCAAGCTCCTCGAACCCGTGCACCCGAGTTAACGTACCATTTGATGATGCCGTACCCCTTACAACTTTGGTCGATGCTATCGAGACATTTGATACGTACGATGACTGTTTTTCTGGATGTCCGACATATGATAAGCATATCAAAGATTGCAACCAATACAAGACAACAATTTTCAACGAGGAGTTAAAAGCACACTACGAATCATCAGCAAAATTTTCCGACGAAATGAAAATGAGGGTAAAAGCCAAATTTTGTTACGACACCACGCCCACCGACGAACAGATTGGTCATCTACTTGCAATTCCTTACGTTGTATGCAAACTTAAAGTAGAAGATAATAACATATCGTGGGAAAAACAGCGACTCATCGACATGTTACTAGTGGCGTTCGATGCCATCGATTTAAAAGATGCTACGAGCTGGAAAAAATATCACGACTTGATCGAGTCACTTCCGATCACATCAAATGGCAAGTGGTATGGTTCTGATGCGGTCAACTTGACTGGCTTGATTCCCACTACGACCGCGCCCCGTATCACGACGGTGCCGGACTTCATCAAGAAATACTTAAAACAATTTGCGTGCAGCTACTGGTTTGAAAACGTACCCGGTACAAGCATTATTGGTACATTTACTAAACTAATTGTAACTGTTTGTAACGGATCAAGGCTTACATTTACAATACCAGATTCTGACCTCGCGGACATGCATGTCACACTGGGCATGACGCGTTACGGTCTGATCGTCAGCCCCTTCAAAGCCCCCAGCGCTTTCGCCAACAAGATCACCGCCTTCGCAGCTGCACAGCCCGCACAAGCGTTCGCGCGTGTTTTGCATAAATGCTTTGACGACGACGACGAACAAAACGGCTACCACGGGCGCCTGTACGGTTTCCTAAAGTCAAACACTGCCAAAATCCAACCAGGAACGAATTTGGACACCCTGCACGACACGTGCGCGTTGAAGGCGTATTACTCGCAGACCGACAACCCCATTATTGCGGGCATGAACTTCTTCTCGGCGACAATCGGACCGGGAACCTCCGCGTCGTCCGCGCCGCTCCTTAACATGGCGCCATTTACGGTTACGGCGGCGTTTCTAAAACGCTTCGACCACAGATCGTACGCGAAGCGCCCGCACGCGTACTTCGTATACGCTTTGATGTGCATGCAGCCACCGAAGCGGGATTTTTTGCGCAGCCTGATCACCGAAAACAAGATGTTCCCCTTCGGCTACCTGCTGCTGCGACCGTACCAGACGTACGAGACCAACACCGCGATCCTGATGAAGGGTGGCGCGGAGACCGGCGAGACGCTCGTCGGGTACTACAACTTTCAACTCGCCGACAATGTGGTGCAGAAGATGCATTACGGCAATTTCACCATCTACGAAAAGTCGGTGGTGTATCGCTCGCGGAACGTGCTCATACAGGACAATCTCAGGGTCGTAAATTCGCTTGGAGGCGGTGGCAGTCGTTTTTACAATATTTCGGATCAAAATCAAAGCGACGGGTGCATCGGCGCCACCGTGCCCTCGCTGTACGCGTGTTTGATCGGATACTCGGAACAGATCAAGGACAATCCCATAGACACAACAGGCACTTTCGCCAATCACACCGGGCTGGAGTCCATGAAGCCCGTGATGTACAGCACCGCGAAGTACTATAAGGAGCATTACCAATTCCATACCCCCCCCGCTCCGAGTGGGGACGACTCGTACTTCGAGCAGCCCGTGCAAGCAAACACTATATGTTTCCAAGCGCATCAGGCGCGGTACAATCACCAGACGGGCGGGCTGGACCGTGTGACGCTGAACACCGGGCACTGGGGCGAGCGCGTGTACCCGGGGTGCGGCAAGGTTCGCAAAGGCCTCAGCAAATATCTGGAGCCGGTGACGTACTCGCACATGTATCACGGCGGCGGCATGATGATGGGATCGATGTGAGACGCGTAGGCCAGACGCATTATTGGTAAAAAATAAAAGATGATCGCCATTTTATAATCGCATTCATGAGACGCGCTTGTTTGCAGATCAGCACGCACGCCCGCGAGCGACCCCGGCGGCGTCGGCAAGTATCTATGGAGGGTGTCGCACCCAAGTTAGTCGGGGTGGTTGCGGATTCGCGCGGCGACGACTCGCGTCCGCGGGTAGGTATACATACACGCGCGCGCGAACTTGCGATTCGTGCCGAGCGTCGCCGATGCCGGACGTAACGAGCAACCGATCACGGCTCGCCGGAAAAGCGTGGGAGCGCGTCACGTCCAAGAGGCGCGATCGCGGCATCTACGCTCGCCGTCGCGAGCGACGCGAGCAGCTCGGTCGCGCGGGCACGGGGGATCGCGCGTACGGCAGTCGTCGCTTCGGCATGACGGACTTCGCGTATTGGGAGGGCACGACGGACGCCGCCGCGCCGAGCGGCCCCGCGCCGGATCTGCGCGTGCAGGTGGTGCACGCCGACGACAACTCGCAGCTCCGCGCGCTGGTGCGTCGCAAGACGCCGTCGGTGGCGTGGTTGCGCCCGAACACGTTCGTGACGATGCGATGCGTGCGCGGGACGCACGCGGACGTGGGCGCGGACGTGGCGTTCGTGGTGCGCGAGGTGCGGTGCGGCGAGAGCGCGAACGTGGCGGAGTGCACGCTAACGAGAGTATAATCCTTACCTGATGCTGCATGTCAAATATAACACACACGACGTATATATATATATATACACACACAAAACGGTCTGTTCAAAAAAAGAGACGCGTCGACGTACTGTACGTATGAAAATATCGATACTCTGAATCGCCTGCAGACAGGTTCGCTTTATTGGTGTGTGTTGAATGCTAAATTGCATGAACACTTGATGTATTGTTATCGATCAGTATAAATACGCCCACCGCCTGAAAAGTATTAAACGGTTTTAAGCATAGTTCCAAAACGATGCATCAAAATTGAGTACGCAAAGACCTCGTGATCGCGCAATTTCTTTTTAGCTGTGGCCGTACCCAAAGCGTATATCTGTTAGCACGCGATTACGGCAAAACGTCGCGCGTATACACATTATAAGATGGCGACTGCTAATACGAGCACGCTTGGTGCTCAGGTCGTTAACAAGCTACAAGTAGATAGCTACAAAAACTTAAGCGAAAATTTAAACCAAACCTTGGAACTACTGAAGGCGCATTATATAAACCAACAGACGTTAAACGAAACGACGATTGATACGTATTCTACACAACTGACTCGCATCAAAGATGAATACGACCACTATTGCAAATTAGTAAACATGTGTGAGTGTGATCAAGTTATAAACGTCAAGAAATTGCGGGCTGAAATTGACATAATGTCAAAAGCATGCACAAAAATGGAGAATGCCTTAACAAATTATGCAAAGTGAGCGTAACGCGTCCACGTGCCATCGATGTTGGATATCCCATTACGTTACCTTCAACGGGATTAAACGTATTCTCTCATGTCGTTCAAAGCGCGATAATTTTCAACGAGTAAAATATATTCATTCACCAATCGTATTAATTTACCAGCGTCGTCGATCGTTGCCATAGCGGCGCATTTCGCTTCATACATTTCGATACTTTTTTTGTATACCTGAATTTCATGCGCGTGCTGTGCAGCGTCGGCTGTCATATTTGCAATCAGAGATTTTAGTTTACTTTGCACCTCCGCGTATCCACTACCAATATCCACAGACGCCTTAGAAACGGTCGTCGGTTGGACCGCGGGCGCCGCGGACATCGAACAGTTAACGGTATCGTGTGGTAGCACCAACACTTGAGTGACCGTATATATATATATATATATATCCAAACGTCCGTATCCGCACACGTAACGGTTCTTTGTACCGTCGCACCAGTTTCATAGATTTGTGCCACGCTTACCAGTCACCATGTGGTACATATTACCAAACATGAAAAAGCATCAATTAGACATGACGACACTGGCAAAAATCAGCGCTGCATCGCAGCAAAAACCATACGGACATTTTTAATCGTGTACATACATATATATATCACAAATTATACATTTTGTAATACACGCTAAATGAAAACATGTAAACGCGGACCATAAATTTACGTACCGTCTTAGTATATAAAAAAAACAGTGAGTACAAACAACTTAAAATCAATGTAAAAAATAGGTTTTTTACTTTGAAAAAGAACGTCGCAAGTATGTCTACTGTAATAGACAATAGCCGCGCTAACGATGACATGATGGAACAGCTACAGCGTATAGGCGACGCTGTAAATAAAAAGCTCGCCTTTTCAGGAATGCAATATAAACGCAAGTATGCAGCAGGACCGCGCGCCATTGAAAACCCAACTTCATCACATATGTTACGTCACATTGCGAAGTTTCTAAATGTTTTGGATAAAATGGACGTGGAGCCTGCGGACGATACAACAATACGTACAACTTACACAGACAGTAATGATTCCGATATGGACGCTACTGCACAAAAAGAAATGGACGCGGAGCCTGATAACGATACAACAATACGTACAACTTACACAGGTAGTACTAATTCCGATAAAAGCGCTATTGCACAAAACGCCTTTAAAACTTTGCAAAACGAATTTACCGAATTGACTGTAAGTTACGAGCAATTATTATCACAGCATGAAGATACGGTACGTAATCTACAGGATGAAATTGCGTTATATGAAGGTCTAATACAAGAACTGCCCAAACCCTCTGAAAGTATAATAAGCGTTGTTGCAATGGATGATAGCGCGTCCAAGTTTATAGACGTGTGGCACGAATATATAACAATTGTGCGACGGTATGAGCATTTGTTGGACATGTGGGAAATACTGCACTAATTTGTTGTATAAATACATACGTAACAATAATATATATATATATATACACAACGTACACTGGTCTTTGTGCTACTACACGATGCCGTTAACTGCGTGTTGTTCGCGGCGCCCTTGGCTCAACCGACAGCCGTGTCTTAGTCGTCTGAGGACGCTGAAAGTAAATACAAGGAGGAACGGGTTAAACTGTGTTTGCTAAATTGAAAAACTCAAGATGTCGCCACACAGAATGCGTGTCAAATTGATTCGTATGCAAATGCAATTGAATAGTTTCGTACTACATGCAACGCGTCACTAAATATTGGCACCCTTAAAAAAATAATAACTTTGGTGATTGAATATACTGCATGCGTGGAAAATTTGATACGATATTGAAAAAATGTATAAAAACTGAGTAATAGCGTATACAAATTTGAAGTTATGTAGCCCCCATACTTTCAATTTATATAAGCCCTTAGTTCCGTCTCTATTTCGCTGCAAGCCGTTCTCATTTTGTTAATCGCTTCTTGCAATTCGTCGGCGTCTATAAGTTGCTTACACCCCCATTTTTGTTGTACTATGCAACATTTATCGTACATATCCTTAATATGGCTTAGTTGTTTCTTATACGTTGCGATGCTTTTATCGTTGTTTACCTTCTGTCGGGCAGATTGAGTCTCCAGCAGGTTTATAAACTTTTGTAAATCCGCACTTAATTCGCTGTACTTTTGTACACGCAAGTTATTGACGGCCCGAACACCAATATCTGCATAACTCTCAGGCTCCATTTGAAAACTTCTATATGTTCAATTTTTGACGTAACGCAGAAAAAAACATACGGTTTTGGGTACGGCCACCACCTGAAAAAGGGTTTTGCAACCACGACGGCTTTGTATACTGAGCCTTCAAACGTTGTGTTGGAATTATGCGCCAAAACCGATTGATACTTTTTAGGTGCTGGGCGTATTTATACTGCCATTTGACTGCCACCTACGAACGGGCAAGTGACGATCAGTGACGCGTATACATATACTTATCAGGGTGTGTACAAAACTGATGTTCGCCATTAAATATGCATGCCTAGTGTAGAAAAATAAAAATAAGAGAAAAAACCACGCCCGTTGGGCGTATGAGTAAATTAATTTCCCCGGCCCTACTCTGGGCCGGATGCCTAGTGTATGCTTTAGTGTCTAGTAATACGTGCCACATGGAGAATGGTAACCTTATTATCGCAACGCAGTCGGTATACTTGTATAAATACGGTGAATGAATGTTCTTAGTTCTCTTAGTTGTGCATCGCACGCAAAAAACTTCTGACTGTTCGTATTTGCCTGTTGTATACCTGTCAGCATTAATTTTTGAACGTACGTGTCTAAATGCATGTTTTTGGATGCTGCGTATATTAAAAAAATAATATTCAAATACGCCTGTATAACAGCGTGTGGTGCGAGGTCTGTGCCAGTATCAGCTAACCGTTGAAATTCGGATTTAAGGTATAGGTCTGCGATAGGGCTGATGTTTGGTATACTACCAATGGTTGTCTTCAGGTAAGTACAAATATTCGGAACGTGAGTAACAAAATCATATGTCACAGTACCATGCATCGTCTGCGTAGCTACGCTTAACGAGGTTAAACGTGTGTTAATTTCTGTCGTCGTGCTGGCTCGTAAAGTGAACACCATATTCAAACCTGCAAGTTTGATAAGGCGTTCGGTGAGTTCACCTCCTGCAGTTTCTGTTAAATTTTTACAGTACGTAACATACTCCGTATACTGTGTGAATTGATTTCCATCGCCGTTTAGGAAAAATATGTTAAGCAAAGCGGTAATGTCTCCCATTGTGATGCCGTCAAACACTTGCTGAATCAAAACATTACGCACGTAATCAAAAATTGCGGTTCTATATAAAATTGGCATCGTTAAATTATCATATTCTGCTTCTGTCCTCACAAATTGGTCGAGGATCGTGCACATTGCTGTAACGGCTGTCTGAAGGTCAGCAAGGGTTCCTGCCGGCACCCCTGCTTCGTCTGGCGGTACCGATAAATCGATAAATGGCATACGCACAATTGGTTGCATATTGCAACTATCGTTTCGTGGAAAATAATCATTATTGACAGACATACTTGTGGAAGTGCAGATGCTTGATGTATCGGATTGTATTGTGTATGTATTTATACTATACAATGAACGTTACATGTACTCTCGTTTATGTATTGACCTTCATCGACAGTTTGCCTAAGCACGCGTTGAAACGTCGTTCTAGCGACGATGTGCATCTATACCACTTTGGTAACCTTAATGGTTGTATCTTCTTTAACGCTAAGTGTTACGCAATGATCGCCTATCATAAAGATCGCGTTGACGATACCCACCGGCGCGGACGCTATGACGGATCTGCATAAGCAGCGTGCAGCCGTCTTAGCTGATGGTACCACCAGTATTTACCTGAATCTTACACGCGCACGTTGTACGAACAGGTGATACATAACGGTAAGTTGTAATATTTTAATTTAATACCGCTTTCGAATAAATCGGTTACTTTGTGATCATGTTATAAATGTTTGATATTTTATCTTTTACTTTATCGAAGGTATCCACACGTTGTTGTGCCTGTTTCAGTTGCAATTCTAAAGTATTTATTGTTGCTTGGTAATGTTCATTATTTGGTGGTTGCTGTACATCAGTACTCTTTGATTTCATCCTAATTCCTGCCGTGTTCGCATCGCACGAGCCTCGTAAAAAATCATTTTCCGACGCTAAACTTTCCGTCCGCACCGCTACAAATGAAAGCATTTGCTGGGTGTATACCTTATCGAATTCAAAAAATTGTATAGAGTTTGGTTGATTTCGTGATGTATAAAACTTGTTGTACCACGACAGGATGGCAAAAAATTGCACACTGTTTTCGCAATCAAAAAATGATTTTGGTTTTTCAGCTATTTGCGTCAAATATTTCAGCGCGGCTAAATCTGGTGTTTGCGTCGAATATTGTAATATGCGTGCTTTCAAATTTTCACGGCTAGTTTTACAGTGATCGACGTTTACGCTATTTTTACCACAATCTACTAGGTGGTCAGCAAATACTTGCGCGCCGCTTATATTGGCGCCGCTTTGTGTTGAGTATGTATATTTGTCAACATAATCAGCCAATGCTTCGATAACAGCTGGCAGTAAATCGCAAAGTTTGTCAA
The DNA here is from genome assembly GCA_001247695.2 of Cymbomonas tetramitiformis. Taxonomy (NCBI): domain Eukaryota; kingdom Viridiplantae; phylum Chlorophyta; class Pyramimonadophyceae; order Pyramimonadales; family Pyramimonadaceae; genus Cymbomonas; species Cymbomonas tetramitiformis. Next base: position 16,310 of record LGRX02005097.1, read on the forward strand.
GAAGTGTTTCAATATTGGCCGACAGAGCTTCTTCGTACCCGTCTCCAATAATACTCTTAATACTCTTAATAATACGGTACACGCACTTTAAATATTTGGACTCGCCTTCTGCATTCTTCGGTTCTGTAAAGCAACGCTCTTCTACCTTCGCTTGCAAACTCACTACCCGACTTGTGGGGTTAGTAGTGCGCAACTGTGTATAAAGAGCACGTATGTACCTTAGCACGCCATCTGCATCTATTTCCATAATTTTAATACTGAACGCTTACAATACTTATCACCTATTTATACTTGAATCACAAACTTCATGATAACCTACATTTGCGCAACACACAGTGAGATCGAACCCATATGTAAATATTTGTTCATCGCGACCAATACGGATCTGTAGAGCTGTGGAATCGCGCATTTTTATTGTATATATATACGACGCGCGATCCGTTGTTGGCACTCCAACATGTCCATAAATGTCGTGCACTCAGCGTTTCGGGCACCGCAGGTGGTAACAGACGCGCAAGCTAAAGAGTACGGTATGCGGTTTCAACAACTCGACGTAAGCGATTTTGAGAAAAAGCTGGGCCAACTTCGTAACGAGATCGCACCGTATTGGCATTGTACTTTCCGTATTGATCATGACGATTTGCCTACCAGGCAAAACATCATGTTGGGTAACGGTCATTTTGAAATTTATCTAATGCTCGTAATCAAGAAATTTTTGAACTTGATGAACGAAAAACATTGTCGCGTTTGCCCGACCGTGATTATTTTATACGACTATAGTAGCAAGCCTGTGGAAGTGCTCAACATATGCGTTGGATGCGAAGGTTATGTGCCATATACAACGCGAGAAACCGTACCCGAATTTGAGGTAACGTTTTTAGCGCTTTGTGAAAATATGAAACGCTGGATAAACGACGCGGATCGCGAAAAAGTGCCGGTTTGGATAATACCCGTTGCTATGCATGACTTATCAGACACGGTAATGCACAAAGTACTGTTCGTGTGGTACCTGACGGCATCTGGTGAATGGAGGTTGCATTATTTCGATTCCGTTGCAAATTACTGTAAACCCGCATTTCGGGATGTTTTAGAAAAAATGGGTAAATATTTGCTGCAGCTTGTTGCGAGTAAGGAATATAAGCCAGAAAAAGAAATTGACCTAGTATCTGCCTGTCCGTATCAAAAACAGTTATCCGCACCCAAATGCGCCACGTTTGCGATGCATAAAATCGAAACGATTCTCGAACAAATTAATGAACACAAAGACCACAAATACGACTATGATCAGCAAAAAAGGTATACGGATTTTGAAATAGCCAGGTATGAATTTAGCATATACCACCAATTCACGCAGTATTTTGGTGTAAACACAGGCATGCCTACCGACGAAAAGCGCGTGGTTACCTATATGCAGGATACTTCAAACTATTACAACGCAGAATCATCGTACGTAGCGACAGACGGTCGTCGACAAATTCAAAAAGATTTAAAAATACCTTGGCTTATGTATACACAGATTTTACGAGCATACAAACAAAAACCCGATTATCTTACATTGTTACAGCAATCAAAGAACCTAATAGATAGAAAAGAAATATTGTATTCAAGTTTATACGACAATAACCCGTCCGATGTAGCAGAAATCTTACGTAGAAATTTGCAGCAATTCAAAATTTTCGAAAAGTTACAAAGCGATTTGAAACTTGATTATAAGGAATATCAAGCGGCGCAGGCGGCGCAGACGGCGCAGGCGCAGGCGGCGCAGGCGGATGCACTTCATTTTTGTCGCAAGGTTATTTTATTTGTCGCACCGTGCGACAAAACTGCAATTATACCGTGCGACATAAATGAGCGTTGCGCTCATTTCTGTCGCACCTGCGACAAACATGAGCGCAACGCTCATTTCTGTCGTGAAAATTTACAGAAAATTTTCAGATGACCAAATTTGTATGGACAGGAATTTGCAAGGATAACAAATTATGAAAAATAACTCTGGCATAAATCTGATGACAATATCTGCTTGTGAAATTGCAATCAGATATCAAGTTGAAATATTAAAGACAGACATCTTTCACAATGCAGAATTCACAGATTATTCACAACACTGAATTCAAAAATCATGCACAATAAGAAAGCAATGCAATAACATATTCAGTGGCAAGTGATACAAAATTGATAACATATTTTACAAGAGTAAAGACTGTTGCTACTATCAGTATCAGATTCCAGTTACGTCACACTACTAGCAGTATCAGATTCCAGTTACGTCACACTACTAGCAGTATCAGATTCCAGTTACGTCACACTACTTGCAAGCTTCTGCGTGCCGCTTTTGCTTCATGGTCTTCGGCTTGTTTGGGGGAAAGGCACGTTCCATCATGCCAAAGATGTCAAGGCCATCACGGAGGTGGTAACCCGCCAAGATGTGCGGGCAACACTTGCAATTCCAAAACCACTTGCAAGAGCATGCGTCTCCATCAACAAGATCGGTGGGATCGTCCACGTTAAATGTCAACTCCACGATGTCCTCCGAGTACTTTCTCACCAGGTCCAAACTGTGAAAAAAGTTGCGGGGATTCTCTCCGCGGATCAAGAGTCGGAACTTGCTCACACGAAGCTCGGTCACCTTTTTACCAGTTGCATTCAGGTTCATGTAAATGAAGTCGAACCCGTGAATGCGAGAGGGATACAAGTAGAAGTTGCAAGGATCTTCCTCGGACTCAGTCACAGACAGAAGGTCACACGCAAGCTTCAAGAAAGCCATCGGGTAGCTCGGAAGGGAGTGGGCGAATGTGTCTCGGTTCTTGAAGGCGCGGTTCCTCAACAACGCGGGGACAGATTTCTCCAACACGACTTGGTGGGTGGCGTGTCGATCGGCCAAACGTCGGTCCTCGCGATGTCCACACTCGTCCGATTGCATCGTGGCCATGATACCAGGAATGGTGCTCGCACCGCGAAAGAACATGATATGTTCCCCGTGAGTAAAGTTGCGGACCGCATTGACAAAGGCTTGGAGTCCGAGACCTTCCCACTCACGCTTGGCGATGTCCGCAATGAGCTTCCGCATCTCGAGGGTGAAGGCGTCCTCAAGAGGACGTCGGTCGTTGAGAATTTGGTCCGTCAACTCCTTTGGAACATGCCTGTTTAAAAAACATGTATACATAAAAACAATAATAATAAGAAGAAGTCGTCGACATACATAAGAACATTGATAAACAGGAAAAATGTTCACGGCAAAGCTATCAAGTATCACGGTTCAAATACACAACCATGTACTTTCGACGCACGTGTTCGGAATCTCGGATGGACAATACCATGTCGAGACCACCCGGTTTGTCAATCTGATTTGCAGCCGCGGTCAGGGACCGCATGTTATCGCCACAAACGATAGATATTGGGAGGTCGATGTCAAATGCGACCTTGGCGTACTTGGTGAGGGCGTTCAAGCCGACCAAGTATGAGAAGTATGACTCGCTCTTAGCAATCACGTAGAGGAATAAGTAGAAAGATTGACGGGGACAATTTCTCTTGTCAGTGATGTTCTTCCAGAGGTGAGGTTTGTCAAAGGTGACGCCATCGGTGCCCAAGTCGATGAGGATGTACTCGCCTTGCTGCTTGCCAAAGGAGGCGTCGGCCTTGACAGTGAAGACGTTGTGACGACCATGTGAAGAATGTTCACGTCGAATGTTCTCCCCCAAGATTAAATTGGTCATGGCAATCGCAGGCCCATACCGGTCGCACCTGTTAAATAGGAAAAGGGCAAGAGACAAAGATTAGTATATGATTAAACAAAGGTGGAAAATAAAAAACAAGCAAGCACACAAACATTTGAAGGCAAGATCTCCGGGCACCCAACAGCACCGGCTTACCGTTCATAGTTGACGACAAACGCATCGCATCCGGCACGTTTCGACGCCCAGGCATGAAACTCAGATCGCTCGGAGGGCATAGAGTTTTTATCAACCCAAGATTGCAACTCGGAAACGGTGTCGACTTCTGCAAACAAGCAGGAAACAAAAGTGTAAGTACCGAAAGTATACAGGGATGTAAGCAAAAAAGTGCACAACGTGCGATCCACAAAAAGGTAACCGGAATTCATTTTAAAATAATAGAGAACTGCCATAGTGAAGGGGACGCACCGGAGTTCAAATCTTTGAGGCGAGCAACGAAGTTTTGAACTTGCTTCAAGGTAGGCAGATTTTGCTTAGATTCATCGGTGCCATCCCAGTGTTTTTGAAGCAGGTCATTCAAGGCTACAGCTGGTTGCCCACGGCGAGCTGCCGCAAGCTCGGTCAACGCTGCGCGGAATCTAACTGGGACGCCAGTCTCGGGAGCCGTGGAAACATTGTCAGCGTGAGGGAACCCGTTATGGAACACGTCCCAGAGGCGTGTCTGAGTGTTGAAAACGTATTTTTCAGCATAAGGGCAGGCTAACCCCTCGGAGGTGGCGTGGGTGTTACACCCGTAGGTCCGGGAGTATTCAGATTGGGTGATGCGCCGCATGCGGATTCCAGTCCCTTCGACGAAAGAACGATGTTCTTTGAAGGAATAGAAAGACACGCGCTCCGCGATGCGGGACCATACAGCTTTCGTCTTTGCCTGAAACACCCCCACGTAACGACAGTGCACATTAATGTAAAGAACTGGAAAGAGCCAAAATAAAGCAGGAGGTGCATACATGGCAAAGTACGGAGAGGGAAAATTGGGGTGGAAAAAAGGAACCAACCTTCTTGGAAGCAGGGCTTGAAGAAGGGGACTTCGAGGGGGCAACATTGGTACTGGCGACTTCTTGCAAAGGGCGGCGAACTTCCGAGGCGACTGGAGATGTGCAGCGATCCCCACAGGTCGGGGCGAAAGCAGGACGACACCTGGAAGATCCATCAGCCTACGCCACAGAAAAGAAATAACGGTCAGGAAGTAAAATGAAAGAAGTCGACGGGAAGGGGGGGGTTAGGAGACCTCTAGATTCACATCGAACCATTCCTCAGCGATGTCAAAAGCTTTCATTGCCGGGTCAACAGTAGGTTGCGAGAATGACAAATCAACCGGAGGTTGAGAGCAATACAATTGCACAGCGCGCAAAGCGCGCTGGTGCAAAGGGGTGGCGTTTTCGCTGCTCATTGTATGTGGGACCGGCGCTGGAACTTCAAAAAACAATGAGATTAAAGAAGAGAACAAACCTTAAGTACACACGCTGAAACCGGTAGAGGTGATTTTTTTGCCAGAGAAAACGTGGCCAGCTAAGGAACGTCCCATGGAAGCCGCGACAGACGCCCAGAGTGCCAGCAAAGCGCATGCGGACAGGATATTACGAACAGCGTGGGGCAACAGTTGAGCTGGCGGAGTGTGTTGGGGGGCGGGCTCATCGTGTTGAATTATAAGTGGTCCGTGAACAAATCCGCTAGATATTCACGCAAGCAAAATTTTCTGTGAAACGTTTGGGACGAATTTAGCTGGCAGAGAGCGGGTGGCGGCTTTTCAGAGATTCGGGACTGGAATGTTTTTGGGGGAATTAGGAGGGAACTAGAAACTTTGACTTTACGAAATTCGAAGGGAGCTGGCCGCAGGGCCGCAGGGAGCAGCGCAGGGTGCTCGAGTATCACGTCGCTGATTGGCGATACGACGGAGGTACGTCATTTTCGGTTACGAACGATCGCGATCGGTCGAGACAATCCGGGGTAGGACTGCGGATGCTGAGATCGGTAAACCTGTCAGAGTAGTGTTGCGACAAAATCATAATTGGAAATTCTGCATATCTTCGTGGTAAAATATGGAATTGTTACCCGTGTCTCTCGTTGTCGGTTACGCGCGATCGGTCGAGACAATCCGGGGTAGGACTGCTGATGCTGAGATCGGTAAACCTGTCAGAGTAGTGTTGCGACAAAATCATCATTGGGAATTCCGCATATCTTTGTGGTATAATTTTGAATTGTTACCCGTGTCTCTCGTTGTCGGTTACGCGCGATCGGTCGAGACAATCCGGGGTAGGACTGCTGATGCTGAAAACGGTAAACTTGACAGAGTAGATTGCGACAAAATCATAATTGGAAATTCCGCATATCTTTGTGGTATAATTGTGAATTGTTAAACGTGTCTCTCGTTGTCGGTTACGCGCGGTCGGTCGAGACAATCCGGGGTAGGACTGCTGATGCTGAAAACGGTAAACTTGACAGAGTAGTTTGCGACGAATTCATAATTGGAAATTCCGCATATCTTTGTGGTATAATTGTGAATTGTTAAACGTGTCTCTCGTTGTCGGTTACGCGCGATCGGTCGAGACAATCCGGGGTAGGACTGCTGATGCTGAGATCGGTATCCCTCAGATGCTATCGTATCATGATTGGCCGGTAAAGCGCGAGCGCTCAACACAATCCTGGGTAGGACTGCTGACATCGGCAGGAAATTTTTGGAAAATTTCCAACGGCATAATTTTTCAGGGACATCTCCTGCGGTGCGGTGTGTACGATGTCACTTTTTTCCAGGAAAC
>LGRX02005098.1:0-32557 GCA_001247695.2 Cymbomonas tetramitiformis
AGCTGCCCTCTTGTGACCCGCCTTGCACAGCGTCGCCTGGGCCCCTGCAAGCTGCCCTCTTGTGACCCGCCTTGCACAGCGTCGGCTGGGCCCCTGCAAGCTGCCCTCTTGTGACCCGCCTTGCACTGCGTCGGCTGGGCCCCTGCAAGCTGCCCTCTTGTGACCCGCCCAACACTTTTAGGCGCGATCTCGCCCTGGACCCCTGGGGCTACTGCCAGCTTGTGACCACATGTGCACAGCGTGCGCCTGGGCCCCCTACAAGCTGCCAGCCCAATAGGCCAACCTGGCATGGCGGTCGCCTGAGCCTGCAAGCTGCCAGCAGTGACCAGCCTTTCATCAGATCGGCTGGGCCCCTGCAAGCTGCCCCTCTGCCTGTGGTCCCGCCTTGCACCAGCGTCGCCACTGGGCCCTGCGGGCTGCCCGCTTGTGACCACGCCCTTGCACAATCGCTGGGCCCCTGCAAGGCTGCCCTCTTGTGACCCGGCCCAACTTGCTGGCGTGGCTAGATTCCTAAACTGCCCTATTGTGACCACGCCTTGCAGCGGTCAGTGGGCCTGGCTTCACCCTCTTGTGACCCGCCCTTGCACAGCGTCGCCTGGACCCCCTGCAAACTGCCCGGCTTGTGACCATGCTACTTTGAGGCTGTTCGGCTGGGCCACAACTGCCGGCTTGTGACCCGCCCTTGCACAGCGTCGCCTGGGCCTGCAAACCTGCCCGCTTGGCAGACCCGCCTTGCTGGCGTCGCTGGGCCCCCTGCAGGCTGTAACCCGCTGTGACCCGCCACACAGCGTCGCGCCTGGGCCCTGCAAGCTAACCCTCTTGTGACCCCGCCTTGCACAGCGTCGCCTGGGCCCCTGCAAGCTACCGGCCCAGCGATTCGCCTTGGCGTCGCCCTGAGGCCCTAAGCTGCCCGCTTGTGACCACGCCTTGCCTGGCGTCGCCTGGGCCCCTGCAAACTGCCCTCTTGGCGACCCGCTTGCCACAGCGTGGGCCCCTGCAAGCTGCCCTCTTGTGACCCGCCTTGCGCAGAAGCATCTAGTAACTTGAGTTCATAGTGAGTTAGCACGCGATCTTCTTCGTTGTCCACTGCATGCGTCAACCGTCCCTAGTGTTGGTTGACAATAGAGGCAAGACAACCCTCGACTGATACAGTTCCTGTAGGAATCTCCAGCTCTCCTCGCAGCACGTATCGGCAGATGGGTCGACTACTGCATAGCACACTTGATTTCACTCAAGTGTGTGTTGATCAGAAAAGATTTCGTCTCCCCTTTACAATTCTTGTGAGTAGCAGAAGCCTCTCGAATCTCGTTAAAACGATTCCCGAAGCTGAAGGAAATACACGTGGAGCCCTGCCGGCAACATAGCAGGTGGCTCGTTTGTCTTGCAGCTCACTTTGTTCTTTGAACGCGTGCCGAGGCCTTGCTTGCCGCTCGTCTTGCCGTCATGAGCCAGGTCGTACAAGTTCACTTGATCATCCTCATCGAATCCTCGGGACTTCTTAACGTCTTCCTTCTCCTCGTCACGTGACTTTAGAACACCTGTTCGAGGAGAGGGAAAAATCATACGATGAACGAAACTTCATGCAACACACAAGCTCACAACGGATGGCGATGAGAAACAAGTACCTGCGGACACGAAAATGCCAGCGCCCCACCACTTCTTGCCCTCCGATATCTCCTCCTCCTCCTCTTCCTTGATCTTCCCAACCCCGTCCTTGACCGCCGTGCTCGAGCAACCCAGGCCGCGGGACGGCTCGCTCTCCGGTATCCCACCGTCCATTTCAACGTCGGCTACCTCCTTGAGACTGTCACAACTTTTAGCTTCTTTTCGCCTCTTCTTGTTGGCTACCTTTTCAGCTTGTACGGCCGCCAGAATTACCGTTTTCTTGGTCGAACCTGTCTCCGGTTCTGCTGACTTCCGCTTCTTCTTTACTTTCTCTTCTTCATTATCTTTTCGGCCCTTCTTCCTCATCTCCCCGTCCTTTTGAACTGAAGGCGCACCAGCAGCAGCGGGTCCCTGCCAAACGGGGCACTCCACATTTCGGATACAGAGTTAACATGGAAACACGTTTACTTTTGCAGACATACAGGTGGGCTGCCACACCCACCTTCACCTTCAAGTTGAAAGAAGATACGACTGAGGCTAAGCACATCTGCCCATATTGCTAAGTTGATGTTGACGGCAACTGGATCCTCAGGAGAGGGATTTGAAAAGCGAGCACCTTCTCGGCCTGAAAGCTCGCTTCAGCAGCTCTGATTCGTGACATCTTGCCCTCACGACCGCCCCAGCGACCCCAACCGTCTTGCGCTAGCTGCTTCGCGATTGCACGCTCAGCCTTAGTGGCTGTGCAGGTTATACCGTCTCGCCCGTCCTCCACATCGTCGTCAGTGTCGCTATCATCATCGCTATCACTTTCACTTTCCGGTTTCGTCTTTTTCTTTTCTTTACCATTGCGCTTCGGGCTGCTCCCTTTCTTCTTCTTCGTAACGTTTACACCATCATCAGAATCGCTACTTTCATCACTGTCATCACTGTCGCCCTGTCGCACCCACCGCGTTAAACGCTCTGACAGCCAAACTCTAGCAACAAAATGCTCAAGTGTTTACGGGAAACTGACAGGCAGTATCCAGGTGCATGCTGTTTGGACTCAGAAGACTGAAGCTCGTAAGAAACGCCCCTGAGGACCGAAAAAGAGCGCCAGAGATTTGATTAGCAACAAGTGTGTGGCAGCTTCCAACAGGCCTAAATATTAACTAGACCCTACCTGGTTGCACTGCTTGCTGCGAGACGGCCTTTCGCACTCGAGAGGGAAAGAGGAAACGTCACTCTCCCACAACCGTTCCAAAGCGAGGATTTATTACCCACTTAGCAGGTAGAGCTTGCGCACGGGCATTCGCTAGAAAGGCAAGTGCTACGGACAGGAACTTGACACTTCGACAACTAGGTCGGCGAGCAGTAGAACAGAAGAAGCGTAATCACCAGTGATCATAAAGTGATCATAAACTACTGCACGTAATGTGCTCCCACGTGAAAATCTTAAATTTACCCGGGGAACTGTAAGTCACTGCTCAGGATCTCGCTCGTTTTTCACCTTCAAGGCCGCGAGCTTATCTAACTTGGAGGTGGAGGTGTACACGCCTTCCCACCATTTATCCTCCCATGCATACCGATCGTTCGCCCCAACCTGATAGTGGCCTTTCAGTATCTCAGAATGCCGAAGACAAGAGCTGCCTCACTGATTTAAGCGCGGCAATAATTGAGTTGCGCACATAAAAAAAGTCACGAGCGCGGATACGCACACTTGTAAGCGTGAACATTACTCGTATGCATCGCTTGTGAAGACGATGTCTGGTCGTTTAACAGGGCACCATGCCGCAGGTTTCAAGCGAAGTCGGCTATACGCACAAAATCATCTTGGTCATTAGCTTGCGGTGCGGACATCGAGGAGCGTGGGAGTATCAAGCAGCAAGAAGACACAAAACGCACCCCTTGCTGGTCATCCTTTTTTACAACTTCAATGTGTTCGTTCATCCCTTGCCCTTCCTTTCCCAGACCACCGCCACTGTGGATCCAAACACACACCCTCAGATTCAGAGATTCAGAGCCAAGGCTGACGTGGATAGTTCAACCACGAATTTCTCAAGCCGTTGAACCCATGTGAGATGTCAGACGACGCTTATGATAAGCCGCATACACCCACGCGAAAGCTAGACCGCCGCCGCCAGGAGGCGAACAGGTCGTTGAAAGAAACCTACGTGAACGGCGGCGCTGTTGTACCTTTTCCAGCCCATTTTTTCCATCATGGATTGTCCCCACCCACTGTACGCTTGGGTTGGATCCACGGGCTTCTTGGGAATCTTCATGTTGAAAATACACGAACAACAGGAGAGCGATAGTGAGGGAAATACGCGAACGATCTATTGGTTGGTTCGTGTATGCAAACTGTACTGAAAACCCACAGAGCTTGCGACCGTGCCGAGATCACGAAAATTTCAAGGGAACGTCAGCCTTGTCACGGCAATCACAGCGCGACGCTGTTGACAGGTAGAACGAAGCGACCAATGCCTGTTCCGTTGTTTCGTACACTCCACTCGCGGTCAACATTTACAGAAATATGTCTAGTTCGTTTCCCAGACGGATACAATAAGGTTCGCATGAATTTGCAAGAAAAAAGCCACGAAGTTCTTTGTGGTCAAGAACATTTTCTCGAGCTCTTCATGTCATTTACAATTTGTCACTCGTCAATCTCCGTTAGCATTAAGCATACTGTAAGGCTTTTCCTTTACGCTTTGGCTTTAGGGCTTGCTTCCTCACATCAGGACTTTGCTGCCACGCTCATCAGTCGCTCACCTCTCACCACGACCAGTCACGCGACGGTCACCACGATTCGGTTATTTTTACGCAAAATAAATCGAATAAAATCCCTCGCCTGTTTTCTGGCCCCTTGACAACCCCACACGCACACGACAGGCAAGAGGGTCGCAGCGAGGTGCCACGGACATGCCATCGATGGTATGGTATGGTATCATGGTATCCCGTTCCTGGCTATATGTACGTTGTACCCGAACCTTGTCGAGAAGTGCAATCTACACCGTTGATCGATATGAAATCTTAACCCTCCATAGAGGGTTAACTCGGAAACGTTTAAGAGATATATTATCTGCCCCTTGATTAATCTCGGATGCCTTTCGTTTGGTGGAATACTTATACTATTACTTGTAGCTTAGGTTCCAGCCAAGCAGCCATGTTCCAGCAAAAACAAGTTGAAAGTTAAAGCACTCACGCTATCAGTTTCCTGACTGCTGCATGTGGACACCTGTGCATAGCGTACAGCCCTGTTTGAGGTGGTACTAGACGAATCTGTTTCGCTCCAACAGAATGCAAACGGTGATATTGTCGAGTCTCCAACACAGGTGTTCTCTTCGCCTCGCTCACTTGAGCTCTGGAAGTGTGGTGAAAGCTTCCTGCAGGCAGTTCACCTCAAACTTTAGGGTTAAAGCATCACGGTCCGGCACAAAACTGCTTAGCATATTCAGGGTTTACAGTAACGCACTCCACAGGGGTGAACTTGATTTCACCCTCTTGAACGTGCGTGTTTTTCGCACGCGTTATGTTTTTTATGTATTACACCCAGCATTCTACGCCAGTTCTCATTCTTTAAACAATTTACCTTAAGGGCTCATAGAATCAGTCTTGCCACTTTGTTTTTAGCCAGTACAGCTCACGATGTATCTCCAATTCCGCACCACTTCTACAACGTAAAGGGCACCCCCTATGGCGCTCCTCGCAGCAAAACGTGCCAACGCTGTGTGCGCGTCGTCTTTCGCTCGTGATATGCCTGAGTTGTCGCGAAGGAGATATCAAAAGACTGCCCAGAGTCCTTTTGAGTGAGCAATGTTCAGCCTTGGAGTGTTGATGGCCACCCTGTGGTATGTGAGTGGCGAGCGTGCACTTTGTGCACTTTCTGAGGGTCCTTGGTGTCGCCAATTTACGCATAGTTAACGTCGGTGTCGCAGGTATGCCGCCTCCAGTCGGCGCGAATGTGCCATATTATGAACATACGAGCCCCTCGGTCTTAAGTACGCCAACAGCAAGCTATTGGCTGCCTCCGCCGCTCCCAGCCGTCCGAAACTTCTAGTGTGAGGGCTTCTGTGCGCTTCAACAAACGCGGCTTCCCGTGAAGACCTCTCCCCAAAGGTTTCTCAGGCCGACGCGCCGCAATGGGCCTGGCTGCTGGACATCAGACGCTTGCCGGGGATATACCTGCTCATATTCCCGACGACGTTCGGGGTTTCGTTCGTGCTTTCGGCGTTCCACAGACTCTTAAAGATTATGCAGAAATTGTCTCTCGCCAGCGAGTGGATCTCAACTGTATGACGGCGGCGCAGAAATACATTCTGAAGAATCACATCGTCATTTTCAAAAGCATCCGCGCGGGTACCATGCCTCCACCAGATGCTTGGAACGCTTTTGTTGCAGCGGCCCCACACGACGTCGCCACCGACAGCCCGTCGCGCCTGGCTCCCCAAAGTGCCATCGGCGAGGATGAAACCGTCGCTCAAACTCTGCAGCACAAACAGGTAAACGAGGCAAGGGCCAGCAGCAGGAGCTCAAGCTGTCGAGCCTTGTCTGCAGAAACAGGGTTTATTTTGGAGCCCTTCTCCTGCGTACGACAGGCGAGTAAGGAAGCAGCGCCTGGCGATGTCAGGAGGGTCAGTGACGTTACTGTCTGTTTTGTAAACCCTACGCCTGCATAGATGAGGGATACACCACGTTCTTCCGAGTTTAGAGTGCTTCACCTCTGTGGCAGTCTGTGTTTGAGTGTGCGAGGTATATGGCGAGAACTAGTGAACTTCTCGAGACCTTTGCCGTACAGGTGTCAACGAGCTCTCGGAGGCTCCTGGACGTAAATCGCTCAGAGGACGAGCGGGGCGCCAAGAGGCACTGCTCTGCCGCCTTGCAGCCTTCCAACATGCAGTCACTGCAACCCCAAATATTTATCCTGTCTCAGAACACTGATGACAGCATGCCTTTGGTTCCTGGCCTCGCCCCCCCCGCCATCTGTGCACTTTCGAGGGAGAAGCCATACACAGCAGTGCCAAAGCGCCGGGGACGCGGTGGCGCTCGACCTGGCGCTGGCGCCAAACCAGGCAACAAGAATGCCTTGGGAAATAGGGGCAGACGATGCGCCCCACCGCAGCAAGGAGCCCTTCAGGTGCAGGTGAAGCCCGAAGATGGTCACTGGTACAAGGCGGCGAGGAGGGACCTGCAGCTGAATCACGACTCGCAGCCGAAAGAGGTGAGATGCGCACCTTTGATCGATCCACAAGAGTTTGTTTTTAATTTCCTCGGATGCTTGGGGATCTCGAGAATGAAAGCGTGCAGCTCAGTGCCCCTTCCGCAGGGGGGCGCATGGGCGGAGGTAGCTTTTGCCCCGGGAAGAGCTTCAGAGCTTGGTGAAGGAGGTGGGGGCAGGCAGGCATGGGTTCGGCAGCTGGACCTGAAAGAGCCTTTGTGTCTGGTGAGAGGGTGGAGCGGGCAGGCGCGGAGTGTGTCAGCTCCTTGTATACACCTTGTGACAACCCAGTCGAATGTGCAGCAGAAGCTAAACATGCTTGGGCCAGGTACAGCTTCTTGACCCTTATCAATGTGCCTTATCTCCTAATAAGCAGCTGGCTGACTGTGTTCACGCCGAGATGTGACAGAGTGTGCCAATGCCAAGACAACGCTGAGCCCACCTGTTTGTGTTGAGCCCTATACCCTATTGCCATATACTGTGCAATAAGACGGCGTGTTGCTGGAGAGCACAGGCTGGCAAGTCGTGACTTCGCTTAGGCAATCTGCAGCGCAAGCTACCGTGTACGTGGAAGTGCCGCCCAAGCCCCCGAGCACTGTTGAGGTCCCCCCTGGTGCCCGAGCTGGCGGAGCCCTGATCCAGAAGCATGCTGCTGAGATCGGTTTCAGCAAAATACCAGATCTGAATGATAATGCTACCGATGAGAATCTTGAGGGAGCAAAAACTAATAACACAGGGTTTGTAGCTTCTCCCTCCAAGGCAAGTGGTGGTGCCAGTATACTGTCCTTGATCTAGGCATCTCTGCGTATGCCGATATTGGTGCCGATGACTCCAACAACAACGGAGTTGCGTAAGCGGTAGAGTATCCGAGGTGTCAGTAAGGCTGGTTAGGCCCATGGGACACCTGACGTGGCAGGAACGCAAGTGAAAAGATGAAATGAGTGGTGGAGCGCTAGGTATCATCCGCCTGTTGAGTTTCAGCTTTTTTCTTTGACCACGTTGACGTGCTATCGAGGCCGAAGTTTTGTAAATTGGTTAAGCAGGATAGAAGAACATCTCAGCATCCATGATAAGTAGACCTTTGGTGACTTTGACCAATTTTGGAAAACTCTATCCTGACCTGTTTCAGCGCAGATTCTCTTCATACTAGGGGGACAATTCTACGCGCGTAGGCAAACACCAAATATCGCAATGTGCGCACAGGCAACTGCTATCATGGCAGTTTGTGTGTATGCAGATAATTTGATGAAAGTCTTCGCGTATCAGATGTACCCTACGAGAAGTTGGGGTATACCGGATGCCCGATTGAGCATTCCTAGGCTTTAAAGTGCCAAATCATGCGTACCCTGAAGATTTCCTTCAGTTCTGGGCATATGATATGGCCTAAGACATGTGAAGGTATCAGTATGCTCCCCAAGAAGCATGCTGATACATACAAACTTACTGCGCTAAGAAATACTAACTCATCTCTTCAGGATAATTTACGCCGTTAATCGAAAACCCTCAATTTCTGATCCGGATGCGCCATTGCGATAAATTGATCGAGAATTTCGGGGGGACGTTTGTACCATAAGGCCTGTAATGATAGCCATGGTCGTCAAGGTAGGCTAAGGTAGTACCTTATGCAATGAAATGTGACGAATTTTAACCCCTTGTCACAAACCGCGGCGTGTCGTGTACTATCGCCGGGTTGTGACACTTGGGACAGTAGTGCTGGTGACGAACACGTGACTAGCGCAATACAGGTTACGGGCTAGACGAGACAGTTGGTGACAGCAACCTGACAAGTTGTGACAGGCTGACAGCGAAGAGACAGTTGGTGACAGTGTTCTGGAGATAGCGATAAGACATATAGGGCGGCGCTAGGAGAGTTGAGCAGACGCTCATTTTTGTTTTGCCTTCGCAGAAGTAGGAATAACAAGACTTTCTTGCTCAGACCGCGAAAACAGCAGTGTTTAATGATATAGTGATTTATGTCGCGATACTATTCTATGTGCGAATACTTGTACTTTCTTGAGGTACTTCCTTACTTTTGAGCGTCAGAACTGTAATTCTTCAGTCTTTTTCAAAACAAAAATGAGCCTTATTACAGACATTTCGTCTGTAACTGCATGCGCGGAGATGCAGCCTACCAGCCTTGTTGAGCGAAGTCCGTGAAGGGTGAGGCCAGGAACGGATTTTCCGTACTGGTAAGCTTGGAAAGACTGAGTGAAACGAGCTGTTTCTATTGCGAGCATCTTGGTGACTCAGTAGTTAATTAACGTACAACGACAGCGACATTCATGACATTCTGGACAATTTTGGGAGACAGTGCCCTCGTGGAGCAAAGCACTGCGGACGGTGAGGCAAGGAACGGATTTTCCGTACTGGTACACCTGAAGGTGCAGAGTGAAGCAGGAGTCTCATTATTTACTGGATTTACAGCGACAGTTGCGAGAGACTATATGAGGGGAACCATCCTTACAATTGGTGCCTCGTAGAGCGAAGCACTAGAAGGTGAGGCCAGGAACGGATTTTCCGCAGTGGTAAGCTGGAAAGTGTGGAGTGAAACGGGCTTCCATACTGGTCCTGGTGATTCCACATTAGTGAACAATTAGCTACGGAGTCTACCGGAGAGCTCCAGAAGCAGCAAAGAGCTCAGAGACATATTCAAAGAGCCAGAGTTAGCCAGCATTTTCCAGAGCTGGAAGATTCAGCAGCAGCAGGCCAAAGTGAGCCTGGAACTGTGGTGCAGGCGCCCACGGTGATATTTGACGACGAAATGGAGCACGGTGACTCCACCAGATTCTAGGGGAATATACCCGTTCGGTATATTCAGTAATATCAGATAACACAGTCGAGTGCCGCCTTCGGATAAACACTTAAACTGAATATATTGAGAAGTAAAGACTTAATAACCTAAACCTAAACCCGGAACGGTAACTCTAACTGTACTAGTACTCGTACCCTAGTCACGATCTCAGTCTGGAACCTCTGGCACAAGGCCCCGCCTGTCAGGGTTGCCTGGTCAGAACTCAGTACACCACCTCCATACTGGAGATGATGTCTAGGGTGCTAGAATACAGCCAGTCAGTGGAACACAGCACACAGCAAAATAGTTAAGCAGCTGAAGCTGCACTACCCACTGCGCAATTCTGATAAGCTGTTCAGGGTCAAACTGCTGAATAAAACACACTACTGCAGTTTCTAAAGCTCTTGGAACTGCCGTAGCAAACACAGGTAATTGCCAATCACAAACTGAAACTCTCAAGATTGAAGCTGATAAAAGAGACCACGGCATAAGAAGTAAAGCCAATTGTAGATGCCGTTGCTGTTAAAGAAAATCCGTGCACCAGCTCCATGCCGGTGCACCTCCAGACTGCTGTCCTCAATCCACCTCGTCCATGGCTGACCCGTAGCCGGAGTCAGTGTCCGAGTGAAGTTCCAGCCCGTAGTAAGAGGGGTTGTTGTAGAAGACAGCCTGTGGAGGGAGGGGACGGGTAAATATGTCCACAATGTCCCCATCGCCGGCTCGATGCGGTGGAACCGCTAAGTCAATCCCGGAGCCGCCACCACCGTAAAGACCTGCAAGTGTCGATTGCTGATTGCCGTTCAAAGCCGGCTCCGCCACCACCTCCGGCTCATGATCGGAAGGTGGTGGTGAGCACGGCGGCGACGGCGGAGCACCATCCCAATCAGGCCCGAGGAAAGTGCCCCACGGCCCGAGGTAAGGTACCACCACCTGCGGGTACGAAGGGCCGGGATGCCAAGTCCACGTGTGAGTGTTGTGCGGATTAATATAGTACCCCTCCGCCTGCCAGTAGTCCGACGGTGGCACCGCCGTCGGCTGAGCACCGGCAGCGGGGATACCGCTCCCCGAAGCACCACCGACTCCCGCTGCACCGGTGAGTCCAATGCCCAAGAGTCCGAGGAAGCATGCGAACAGTGTGAGGTTAGGCCGAAGGCCGTAGGGCGAAGCACCGCACCCAATCGTCGGCTGCGGGCGCCCCGTCGATCGACCGTCCAGGGTCCCCACGAATGGTTTCTGAAATTCTGAATTCTCGATTTCCTCGGCCCCCGCGTCCGAAAGAAACTCGTCAAGAGTGCAATGACCGGTTGCCTCCGACGGCCCCACGAATGATTCACCATGCGGCTGGAAGGAGCACGTCACTGCCGAGATCAACGGACCCAGCGTCATGGCCGGTGTGTAGTGACGCACCGGAAGCATCTCCACCCCCCCCCCGGGGGAACTCCTCCGTCGGCTGTACCACACTTGCCATGTAGCCACCCGCGGCAAGTGCACCACCTGCCGAGGCACCGCCTCCGGGCGGCATCACCTGCTGAGGCACACCACTTGCCACGGCATTGGCGGAGGGCGCGCCAGTCGGATCGCAATGCTCAATCACATCCTCACCCTCCACAAGTGAGACCTGTGAGAGATGCACGCCCACTCTCTCCTCCATGGCCCGTACCTGACCGGTAAGCGCCTCCAACTCGGACAGCACACCGTTGCTCGAGTCAGTGACGGCGAAACCGTAGGCCGAGACGTCGATTGCGTCGGACTCGCCGCCCGCGAGCACCGCCGGCGCTCCGTACTCCGCTACCGCCGCGGCAAATGCGTCCGACCCATCGTCCGCTGCCACCTGGAAAATTTGGCAAAGTGCCAACGTACGCATGTCCTCGTCTGCACCCTGAGCGTCGGCCGGCATGCAGTACGCGGCCGTCCCCGCCGCGTTCTTTCCGCCATACGGGCACTCCTTGTACCCATGGTACTTCTTCCCTTCATCCTCTCTACCACAGCGGTGGCAGATGGGAAGGGCACGTCGATCCTCCCTGACAAGCCCAACAGGCGGGGTAGGACTGGAGCCCGCCCGAAAACCCTCCAGCCCCTTACCGCGCCGGTTGCGGGGAAGAGCCGCCGCACCGCCGGCCTTCTGGAATTTGATCGCCGCCTCGATCTTCTCCAGCCGCGATGTCAACTGCCCAAGCACCTCCAGGACTCTCTCGTCGACACCGGAGTAGGCGGCCCCAGCAATGCCGGGCCTTGCCGCCACTCCCAGCTCCGCCTGCTACTGCTCCCATGCCACATAAATGTGAGTTACGAGATTTGTGAGTGTCGATAATGGCACGGGGCGGAGGTCCGCGGGCATGGGATACCGCACACGGACCGCCGCATAGAAGTCGGGGTCGAGCCGCTCGTACAATTTGCAGGTAGGGGAGAAGTCCTGTCGAGATTGACCGGCCCCTGGCCGAGAGATAGACCTCTCCAAAAATGGGGTCTACTGGCCGACGTGGGGCCGGAAATTTTATGAGACTGGGGCCGAGTGTCATGGGAGGATTTTTGGCATTTGGATACTGTTGGCCATCTTGGCCGATGTGGGGCCGAGTACCGATTGGGCATGATTTTCATGCCCCATTCTGAAATTATCGCGTTGGACGAAGTGGCAGAAGCCTAGTCGAGGCATCTGGTTTACTGTTAGGGTTTTCGCTAGGACGCCGCGCTCGACTGGGTACTTGATTCATGCGCGTGTCACTCACAAATGTTCCATACTTCAACAGTGATCTCACGGGACATTGGAAACTCACCTTCGTTTGACCCAAGCAAAGAATCTACACTTCAGAGGTAGAGTCATTGATTTCGAAATGATCGCACCGACCGTTATCTTGCATGGGACGACATTAGACTTGGTGGATAATGAGCCTATTAATGATGATGATGTACTTGCATTATTTTGATCATAAGAGGAAGAAAACGCGGAAGCACCAGAGGCAACTTGTACTGTGGAATGGTGTCCGGAAACTTTTGTACCCTTTGATGGGTGGATTGTGCAAGAGGCCTCTCCATTGCATGTAACACATGCAGTTTTGAAGACAGTTGCGAAGGTTGCACATCGTGTCAAGGGTGGGTTGCCGCATTCGATTTGGAAACGTTTCGGTGCATCAGCCAGACAGCAGGATCCCAGAAGGGCTTAAAAGCCACTTATTATTATGACGAAGGGCTTCTATACTTTCGCAGTTTAGCTTTAGAAGATTATGGTATTGACCATAAGCGGTTTATTTTGAAAAGAGCGCAGAAGAAGAAAGCTCCTGGAGATGATAAAGAAATCTAGATTATTTTTCATGTCTGGTTGCTAGTTTACGATTTCATGTTATGGCCTTTACACTATATTATGAGTTCTCATGTTAATACATAATCTTGGATGTGGCTTTAATGTCTGCATGATTGTTCATTATGAGAAACATCGAGTTTGTCATTACGGTTGTGCGTCGTACAAACCACACACACACACAAACAAACATACAAAAGGCAAATCGTAAACGTGTGAAGATTTTGTGAAATCGTGGTAGGCCGACCAGGGGCCGAAAAAATATCAAGGTGCTCGGAGGCCTCCCATGTAGAATTTGTGGCCGAAGGCCGGCCGAAACAATTCTACGTGATGGCCGATCCGGCCGATGGCGGACCTAAGATGATTTGCGATGTTCGGCCAAGAGGCGTCACTAGAGGACTTCTCCCCTGACAATTTGTACTTGCGGGTCGACTCAGTTGGCGTCCAGTCTTCAGAGCGATTGTCCCGGACCAGCCGCTGTTCCTTCGCCAGGAGTGGGCGCGGGTCGACACGAGCGGGGTACCTTAACTGTGAATGCTCCTCCTGGAGTGTTTGACGCACACCTGGAGGAACACGCCCCTTGATCAATTCAAGGAGCGCACGCCGCCCATCTCGGTCAGAGACGGAGTCCGTGTCGAGGAGGAAGTGCTCGGCCGCTGAGTCCGTCTTGACAATGCAGGCGAGCGTGTCACACAGCAGCTCGTTGACCCTCGGGATGACGGCTTTGGTGAGGTCGTCAAGGTCGAACGAAGACAATTCCAGTCCAGCTGAGTTAAATTCGTTCTTCAAAACGACCACGATCTTGGAGAGCTTCTCGGAGTCCTTACCAGCCTCGAAGTACTGGTCTTTCCCCCCCAAAGAAAGCTCTCGAACTGCCTTTGCCCATTGGCGATGTCGCCCCTTAGCGTAAACCGCGGCCACTTTGGCCACGTTGTCTTCAAAAAGAAGCCTCGCGCTTTTAATTCCATCGGAGTCATTAGCATGAGGAGCCGCCGGAGGAGGAACGGGCGGTGTAGATGGCGTAGGGGAGTCCCTCACCGCCGGAAGTAGTCGAATTGAAGCGTCGATGTCACTGTCTAGTAACAGACGCATCCTTGCTCTAGTTGTTGCAGCACTCATCTCTCGTAAAACCTGTAGGAGATTGGCGGTGCGGTTGTCGGACACGCGTTGCTAGTGAGTCGGGAAATGCGAGATCGGATACAGCCTCGTCGAGGCGGCGGTGCGGCGTAGATAGGTCGAGTCACGGCAAGCTAGCTCTGCCCTTCCAGCATGGCGCCGTGACGCGCGAAGCCCGGCGGTCCCCCAAGGTGAAATTGTCACGACCAGTGCTCTCTCGACTGTTACTTGCGCGACCCGAGTTCGACTGGGTGACGTGACAGCTTTGTGACAGAGGAGTGGCAGCGGTGTTGGTTATGACGCGGCCTTGGCTATTTTCGAGGAGGACTGGCAAAGATACGAAGAGCAGAAGGAGGAGAATCGGCTCGGGGCCGAGCCGTTGGTTTGACAGAGATACAGTCAGCGACACGCAGCAGTGTGATTGGAGGAAAGAAGAGGTATCAAGAAATGGGGGGACGTTGCAAGATAAGTAACGCAGGCGGCAGTATAGTAGGGGACTTTTAGAGGCTCATTGTTGTTTTGCCCTTGGCAGGCCCAAAGCGTGGCCACAATACATTTGCGAAGACAGAAGTACTCTCAGTGTATTTATTATAAAGAATATATTTGTGCACTTAAAAGCATTGAGGAGCCTTGTTGGTGTCCTTGAAGTATTGCGTTGTGCGTTGCAGTGCAGTCGTGAAAGTAGAACCACTTTCGAACTCTTTTTCAAAACAATAATGAGCCTCTCTACAGCGACTTGACCAGCGTCCGCGAGCAGAACTGGCGGACAAACTTCCTAAGTGGTTCACTCGGGCAGCATCACAGCGCAGCTCCGAGACAAGCCAGAGAGATAAAGATCAAGAGGAACCTGCAGTGACATCTCCAACAGCGGGTTTTGATAAATTACCACCAACTGCAAGTCCCCGGCGACACGAAGAACCAGGCGCCTTCGGTACACCTCGGAAATAGCTAGAATGAAGGGCCCATGGGGCGGGGTCCACATGGGCACTCTAATATATCGTTCTGATGCCAGGGTGCACGGTCTTCGCCAAATGCATGCCTCTTATGAGCTGAGATCGAAAGTGAGCCCACTTCGGACTCCAAATTTTGAGGGGTGTCATGAGATTAGAGACTTTCCCCACCATAAGGTGGGGGTCTCTGTCTTCTGTTGTCCCCCCTTGGAGAGTGTTGTGCAGCATGTGTCACTGCTGTCTGTGACCTGCAGTGCAGTCCGTCACCGCGATAGCTAAAAACCCTGTCATATGTTTTCTATCTATCTTAGCTTTCATTTCTGTAGCGTCTGACTGTTTCCGCTGTTTGGCTTGACTAATATCACACACACACACATATATATATAAGGTCTTCCATCAGGTTATGGACCCTTACCGCTTTCCACTGCTACAAGATTCGTTAGCAAGATCGCTTCGCGCCCGGCGATTCTATCCGACATCTTTTTAGTCCGACATCTTCTTAGTACCGACATCTTCCGACAATTAACTGCCGACATCGACCGCCTTGCCTTCGCACCGGTCACCCCCGACATCCCGCGACATCTTTAGTACCGACATATACCGACATCTAGCGCACTTTTACGTGCGTAAGCGACATTTACCGACACTCTGGCCAGCAGCGCCTCTGCTGCCGGAAGATTGGCTTATCGTACGACGGTTTTGACGTTACCACCGTGTTCCTCGTCGAAATCTACCCCAATTTGACTTTTTCATTGTTGGAAATTGTTAAATTTGCGAAAAGTTGCGTTTTCCCTGGAAACCCAAACTCCTTATCTTGCAGATTTTACAGCCGCAGCTGCATGGCTTCTTTGCGGCAGCGTGCGCGCATGGGCGCGCTGAGATCGGCGCTTGAACTCCTTCGAAGGCAACAATTTACCGCTGGTTGCAGTCTGGTGGTGCTTGGTGGTGCTTGTGCACCAAGCACCAACATCGACACCAGCGTTTGCAACAACATCGACAACGAGAGCTCTGACTGTGACGACTCCGACTCTCCGCGTTTTTCACCGTTTACACCTACATCTTGTGCGCCCCCTGGTTGCCATCTGGTGGTGGCTGGTGGTGCTGCCGCACCCCCCCCACCTTGCCCTAACGTTGGTTTTGCCTTGGGGTTGGAGAATTGCGCGCTGTCTCGCCGCATTTTTCACACTCGCCCCCCTTGCAACGGCACACTTGCTCTGGTGGTGCCCGAACACACTATTCGATGAAAATGTCATTCTCATGTGAAAATGATATTGCCTTATTTACCTCATGATAGGATTAAAAAGCCGCATTTAACAGTCAAGAACATGCAAGTGCAGGTTGTGCATGAGATTTAATGGTTTTTATGGTACAAAATTGAGGTTAAATGCAATTTTTCGAAATCTAGGAGGAGTGAAAACACAAAGAACTTTTGACTCGGAATCTATATACACGTTATACGAAGTACACATATAATTATTTACATGTTTTTTTTCAGTCTTGCTTTACGCGTCCACTTCAGGTGCTACCGCTACCGCTACGTAATTATCAAAAGCTTCGTCTTCATCGGAATCATCCGATTCATTCAAGTCACCTAGGTCCTTGCGCGTGCGTTTGGATTGTTGTGCAAGCAAAGCGACGACTATCTGCGCGTATTGCTCGTTCGGTATACTCCGTTCGGGGTCTTTCGCATCCACATTCCATGCCAGCACTATTTCATTCTTATCGAAAGTCTCGGTAGACGGCGGTCGGTGCCCCGGTGGCGCTGCGAAAGCTCCTGGGTGACTCGCAAGCTGCTTGCCAAGGTGCTTCTTCTTGGTGTCGGTGTGCTTTTTGGGTTGGAAATAGCGATATAGCAGCTGTTGAGTTGACGGATAGCGCGCCTCCACCTTCACCAAGTACAACGGATCCGACCATTCGCTTCGCCTCAGTTGTACGCGGAAAGCGAACTTGTCGTTTTCAGATTCCACCGCGAGAGCCACTGCAAAGCTGCCGACTGTCATCTGGCCGTAGGTGACCTCCCACTGGGCGTTGTCCACGTACTGCTCTGCTCGCTTTTGGGCTCGACCTTGGTGTTTCCGTTTACCGTTGTACACTTCTATCGGCGCTCGATCAATTCGGCGTTGGATGCGCACCGGTATAGCGGGGACGGCGGCAGCCCCGGCGGCTTCTATCGCCAACGCGGGCGCCTCTATCAGTCGAACCAAGGTGGCATTGCGCTCGATGACGATTTTCTCGGGATGCTGGAAGGGTATCGCGGGCGCTTGACACTCTCCACCAGCAGTTAGGTGGCGCTGTTTCTCGATGACATCCTGGCGCCAAAACTTTTCGTGCACGTCCGTGAGCTTTGTGCCCAAAATGTCCTTCAACGCCTGTAAGGTATGCTCAAGCTTTTCGATGCCTTCTTCGGTAAAAGGAATCGGCTTGATGTATCCAGGCCCCGCGACAGGGGGTGTAGAAGCAAGCTTTGCCAATGGAGTCTCGGGTAACCATTTGGGTGAAATGGAATACTGTTTGTACTGCATGCCCACTTCGCCGTGCTCGTCCTTCTTGAACTTGAAAGCCTGCTGTGCTAAAATGTTGTGGCAATCGAAGACCTGACCATCAAACCAAGAGCTGAAGTCGAAGATCTTCTCGGTGTGCTCGCACGTTACACCATCCGTAAAGCATTCTTGTGCGACCTCTATCATCTCGTCGAGCGTCCAAGCTTGCTTGCGTCGTAGACGCACGGAGAAGCGTGAAAACATCTGGTCAATGTTCTCGTGCGTATGTCCCACCAACAGAAAGTTGAGTTTCACCTTGCGAAAGACGTCCGTGTGAACCAGCCAAGCTGCGTATGCCAACATCAACTTGCTCTTGTTGGTGCTCACATTGTCAAGCTGTACATACAATACTTCCGGCATCGGGTATGAATTTTCCCCGTCCCCGTTGCGTCGATGCTCTTGAATGCGGAGGATATCCCGGTGCAAAACGTTGACAAGGAAGTTCGCATCGTCCTTGAAGTTGGCGTAGTTGAAATCCATGAAGCGGCCCACGTTCTCGATCATGCTCCCCATGTTGTGCACGTCAAGGAAGTCCTTAGAGTCCAGATGTTTAGGGATACGTCGAAAGTGTGGCAGTCGGGTGGTCCACTGCGTCATGCCATCGATGATCACCGAGGCATACTTATGCCAAGTTTTGTTCATGGCAATGCTCTTGGTCATATTCGCTTTACGACCATGTTTGTAGAACTTCTGGCGCTCCGCTCGTGCGATTGCCAGATGTTTGTTGAGAGGCCCGCTGTATTGCGCTGCGCAAGGTACACAAATTCGGGTCAGTGAACAAGTTACCTAAGCATATAAACACATCACAAAGCTATTCAAGAATATTTACCTTTTTGAGATTTAGTTAGGCCTTCCTTCAACAACTTGAAGGACGCGCAAACATCGCACTGAGAAAATCGGTTCACCAATGGAATCTTAAGCCACTCGCTGCAATCTTCGTCAAATATTTTGTAGATAACTGAGAGAGCATTTTTTCCTCTCCTCATTCTCTTGCAAGCCCTCGACGGATGTACTCGTCCCACAGCTCTTCGATGGTCAATCCATCCGAAAGGTGCTTCTTGGCTTTGTCAGGTTGGGGTTGTCCGTATTCGTCAGCGTATTTCTTGAGCCATGCAACGACCGACTCGCGTTTCAGGGAAATCTTGCGGTTGTCATCCTCGTACGTCAATCCATGAACAAACGTGTGTCGGCCCTCGAGCACGCGTGTCCGACAGTCGTGAAGATACCCGTAGCTGATGCCGTAAGCCATATAGTAGAACTTAAAGCACACCTGTTACAAAACAAAAGACACCGTCACTCAAAAATTATTAACACATTATCCAGAAAACGCATAAGGGTTTTTATAGGTCGGGCCAATTTAAGACGCTTGGGAGACACCCCCAACACTGCACGTCTGCAGGCGGGACGGCCGTCGCGTGCTCGTCAGCACTCTCCACCACGCCTTAAATCTGCGCAACCTACACCCTTAGTGGGAATCGAACCCACGAGTGCGAGGTTCATAGCCTAGCGCCGTACCAACTCGACCAATGTCGCGAATATGTACACATCGTAAATTTAGAAATTTATCATACAATATTCCACATTCCTGTGATGAACAATATTACACAATCTATCACAAGGTCCAAGAAAAAATTCGCTTTGGCCAGAGGCCGTTCATTAGCTAATGAACGGTTCCCGCAGCCAAAGTGTCTATGTGTGAGTCGCGCTTTGACCAGAGACCGTTCATTAGCTAATGAACGGTTCCCGCAGCCAAAGTGTCTATGTGTGAGTCGCGCTTTGGCCAGAGGCCGTTCATTAGCTAATGAACGAGTTCAAATAAACATACCTGCTTCTTGGCCAAAAAGTACTTGAAGTCGAATTTATCTTCAGATCGAAAGCTGTTTTTTAGCAAGTCCTTCACGAAGTATTCCTTTCTATCTTTTTGCGACATGCTAAAAATGTTTTCGCGAAAACCCTTAATATCTGACGATGAGAAAGATAGACAGCAGTGCGACTTGCAATTGCACTTAATGGTTTCTGACATTGATGTACTGTCAGCTTGCAAACGTCGCTGCTTGATACTAATTACGCCTTCATGTTTCTTCTTGCGTATGTCGGATTCGTACGGTTTGCGCACAGCAATCTGCTTGTTTACTTCACCGTTCAAACACCGAAGAGTGTCTCCATCAAGCAAGTCTAAACTTGTCTCTGAAAATTCTGTATCAAGTCTGCTTTTTAGCCTCAATGCTTAACACTGGGTTCCTTATATTAACACTGTGTTTCGTTACGGCCTTAACACTGTAACCAAAAAGTTAGCCTAGCCTTTTCCGCATTTTTCCGACCCCCCGAAAAGTCAATGCTTCTCAACCTAGCATTTCAATGTGGAGATACCAGAGGGCCTCGAACGGCTCGCGCATCGACGGGCTTATACGCTGGTCCTACTAGTGCAATCTTGTGCAGTGCCTCAAGAAATAGCTCGTTCGATAAGATCTCTGGCGCTGTTTTGGTGACGTAGAAAGCACACGCAAGGGCTTCATTAGCGGTGGTTTGCGCGTCAGGTTTATTACTAAAAGAGCCAAATTCAGACAGTGACTTTTGCCTCTTCCGTGCGTTCAGGTCTCCAGCAGCGATGTCTAGACCCTCGAGCTCTTTCCGACGATTATTCGCCTCAGTCTGTGCTTCTTTCGTTTCCTTGTACTTTACTTTCGCTGCGGAAAATTGCTCTTTGCGCTTGCTCCTTTCTTGTGTCGACTCTGTCGGATCTGCTGTGACGCCTGGGCAAATAGATATCCCTTGGCCTGCGATCTGTCCAACGTGATGTAAGATGCGCGGTGTTTGTGACATACGCACCTTGCCACAAAATAGACACCTGCACTTATCATGGCTTGAGCCAACATACCCGGGTTCCTGCAGTTCTGAGTCACTGTTACAGCTTTTACCGTCCTTAAACACGCGTACAAACCACCACAGGAACCTCACGTCCACAACGCTGGGTGAGGGAGGCATGCTGATGATCTGAGCGGGAACCGAGCACTGGAATTCATGAAATGAGGGGTAAATTCTACATATGGTTTCCGGCGACATCGCGTGGACGATTAATCGCGTTTTCTCTTCTTTTCTTTCTTGGACGATTAATCGCGCGATTAATCGTATTTTGGGGTCCCCGCGATTAATCGCGATTGGCGATTTGTCGGACCCAGCTTTTTATCTCATTTAAGTCAATTTCGCGCAAAGCGCGTGTCCCGGAAACGCGTGACGAATTAGAGCTAACTTCCGATCTAGACGTCAAAGGCGCGTTCCAAAGGACCATTTGCGTATTTGCGCTCAGGGCTATGCTTTGAATTGGCTCCTGATCAAAGAAGTCAGCCTCTAACTCCATAGAATCTTCAATAACGAATTGCGGGCACGGTTTGCAGATAATCTCGCAACCCTCGTCAAAAGGAATATCAAACATATTTTCGTCTAAATTAGCCGTCATTAGCTTATGAAGCCGTTTTCTACGTTCTGAAAATGATATGGACTGACGAGTCAACAGAGAACTTCTATCTTCTTGGATCGATCGACTCTCGATTTCAGCGCAAATGACGCCATGTTATCCTAAAATCGTATCTTTGATCTGAACATACCGAATCAGGAAGCGACAGCAAATGTCATTTTTGACAAAAATCTGACATCGAAAATTGAGATGTCATTTTTAGCCGACAGAAATGACTTGCAATATTTTGCTAAAGTTACATCACTTTTTCAAAGTTTCTTCACACACACACACACACCTTTCACAGTTTACAGCCAATTTCTCTCATTTTAGTATGGCGACTGCAGAAGCATTTCGACAACTGGGAGATAATTACCTCTGCCACGACTATCTCGGCTCTAGGTGGAGCATTATTCAAACGCTTGAAACCGACCGTCCAGCAGACACCTTGCAGTTGATAATTCACCCGAATGACATTACAGACGAGACTCATGAAATGTTTTTCAATTTTCCCAGTATTCAGACGAACCGAGGGACTGTAGATGCAGAGGGCAACCTCCAATCAGAAAAACGAGTGGCGTTTAGTATAATCGAAAACGACAGGTCTTTTTTTGTTTTTTGTCGTACCTAGGAACAATAAAATGACTCTGGTCGAATTGGACAGCTTGGGTTTTGAATTAACCTTGAGCTGTCCAAGGCACACCAATCGGCTTTCAGCTTACGACAACCTAAAACACAGAGCAGAGGCAGCAAGCAAAAGCCAGGAATTCGTTTTGGCGAGCTATGTAACCCAGGCGTGGAAAACGCCGATTGCAGCGCCTTTCTGGAAAAGCAAGAGGCCAGCGCCAGTGATTGATGATCTCGGCGTTGGTGGCGAAATACCTCTTATGCAGCCTTCGGTACGTCCCTTTCGCGCCTTGAGCCTGAACCGGGGCGGAAAGCGTTCATTAGCTAATGAACGCCTTCCGCCTCGAACAGCGCGCCTTGAGCCTGAATCGGGACAGAAAGCCTTCATCAGCTAATGAACGCCTTTCGCCTCGAAAAGCGCGTCTTGAGCCTGAACCGGGGCGGAAAGCGTTCATTAGCTAATGAACGCCTTCCGCCTCGAAAATATTGCCTTGAGCCTGAATCGGGGCGGAAAGCGTTCATTAGCTAATGAACGCCTTTCGTCTCGAAAAGCGCGCCTTCAGCCTGAACCGGGGCGGAAAGCGTTCATTAGCCAATGAACGCCTTCCGACTCGAAAATCTTGCCTTGAGCCTGAACCGGGGGGGAAAGCGTTCATTAGCTAATGAACGGCTTTCGCCTCGAAAAGCGCGCCTTGAGCCTGAATTGAGGGGGAAAGCGTTCATTAGCTAATGAACGCCTTCCGCCTCGAAAAGCGCTCCTTGAGCCTGAACCGGTGGAGAAAGCGTTCATTAGCTAATGAACAGTTTCGTCTTGTCCCAGGCTGCCAGGAGAACGGATGTGCAGCGTGCTGCCGAACGCACCCTTCAAGGACCTGGTGGCTCCAGAGCGTTTACTGGAGCAGGCGCTAATGTGGATATGTCTCAAGTGGCCACCCCATCTGAGGCAAGGAAGGCAGCCGAGGAGGCCGCACATGGGTGGCACGCTAAGCTGAAAGTGGAGCATTCAATCAAGTTAGATTATGCGGAGAAAGCTGAGCTGTGCAAGAAAATCGAGATGGAGCACCGGTGACCGAATCCGATGTCGACCGACGAGGCGTCGGAGCAACGAAGGGAGTGTGTTCCGTCTCCCCATCAAGTGCCTGTACCACGCAAAGGGGTACGAGGCTTGCCGGGATCAAGAGAGGGGCTGGGTGAACGAGATCAAGTCCGGCAGGAAAGAGAACCTGTGGGCCCCTTTCAATGCGGGTCTCGTTGCGATCGACGATGTCAAAACCCGTGCCGAATTCTCCCTGAAAAAAGCACTGAGGGGAGAATACAGAGGCAAGGTTTTTGGGCACCAGCATTGTTATCAAGCCACCGACGAGTGTAACGAGGAAGTCCCGTTGGAGGTAGCTTTACAGTCCTTCGAGAGCAAGATCTACATCGGTCTCACGCCTGACATGATTCGGTTCTTAGGCGAGATGCAGAACTCGATCGATCAGAAGCAAAAAGGTAAAGACAACGCTCAGTTCATGCAAGGGCTCCGCTCGACCCTTTTCGAAAAGCATGGGATCGTGTACACCATCTACCGAGAAGCGTTGATCTCCGAGTTCGATCGAAGCCAGCGTCCCCGAGGACGCCGAAGAGGGTGACCCTCATCAACCTGGGCGGTACCAGGCCGGAGGGCTGATGGAACAAATGGCGACATACGAATCAGAGCATGGATTTGCAATCCCGGATCCCGTGAAATATCCCAAGGGATTCCAGTACATCGAGGAGCAGGAGACGGGGGAGCAGGAAGAGGAAGAGCAGACGGTGACGGTGCTGGGCGATGACATCGACGCTCACCTCGATCGGGTCACAAGTTGGTACCCCGTAATGTCTCACTTGAACCAGTCGATGGAGACGCATGTGAAGCAAATAGCGATGTCCAAGCATTCCGTATTCGGCAGCACGCTTATCAACGTCTACTTCATGCACTGGACCGTTGCAAATTTCCGGCCGCAGACGTGGGACCTCTGCGTTAGCATCATGGAGGCTTACAGAAGGTTTGACCTGAAGGGCATGAAAAACCCTTTGGCTTCGAAGACCAAACAGCGCAAGGCCTCATCTTCGCCCGCTAGCGGACCCTCCAAGAAAGCTGGCAAAAGACCACCTCCAACCGACAGGTAAATTATTTTTTGATTCTGCTTCAAACAGTGTTTTCCCTCCCAAAGCATTCTTTTCTATATTTTGAGACATGCTAAAAATGTTTTTTTTTTACTTACAGCTGGAAGACGAGCTGCAACGAGGAGGCGGGGACGGAGCGGGGGGCTCGTCTAGAGGGGCAGACATTTTGGTGGAAGAAGCTCAGTTTCTCCACAATGCCAAATCCATGGGTATGATGACGTTCTGCATTAACTTGAGCGGCTTGGCGGGGGATGCGGAGTTCGACAAGGTGGACACGTATCTGCGCCTGATTATTGAGAAGGAGATCTCACTAAAAGAGGGGGGCAATATGGTAAGCCAGTTCAAGAAGGAACGCATGGTGCAGAAGCACTTGGTGTCCGCGGCAGGATTGCAAACCTGGGACGAATTCAAGACGGAGTTCACCACTCAACTGGATTCTCGACGCTTGCTGCGGCGTCGGCTCAACGTCCATGGCCGCCATGAGGTGTGGTTTGAACGCGATCGGCTTCGACCACGACCCGTACATGGTCAGCTCTGCGCAGAAACGGCTGACCAATTTCGACGCCGAGCCCGATCCGGATGCCGAGACGAAGCCAAAAAAGAAGACTGACCCGACGAGTAAGGGGAAGGGAGTTGCCACTGTCGATTCTGATGAAGAAGACGTAGATGAAGATGAGCCAGAAGAGAATGCTGAATAAATTAGCAGGATTTGTCGACCGCCCTGACTGATAGTATCAGTCATGCCTCGACGGTATAGGGTGAAAAGTACTCTGCTCGTAAACATTTGAATAAAGAATGATACATGTATGCATATATATTTCGGTGTTTTCATTGTCCGCATACTGCACTTTTCTTGCTTGTTGCCTTTATGTATCCCTATTTCGCGCATAAATATCACTAAACCCTGATTTTTATGAAATATATATAAATCCAAAAAATGACATATGATAATGTCATTTTCATCGAATAGTGTGTTAGTGTTTGCAGTACCGCTTCAGCATGATCATGCTCTACGTAGTGCTCATGCAATACATATGCATTTTCAACATTCCGTGTTCACACAATCACAAATTCAAAATACCACAAATTCACAAGTGTGCCCATGCTGATTATATTATCTTAGTAGAGTCAAATTACACTACAGGTTTGCCCCTAAGCTGCTATGTGTTGCGATATCGCAACAAACACTTAAACTTGATTTTCTCAGCGGGAAATTGATCAAATTCACTTTTGAAGACAGTTCTGAAAAGCTCTCAATCAGCCGCATGTAACGATTAACTCGGGCGCAGCTAAATCATTTCAATAGTCGAAGTTTTAACCGAGACGTACTCGATTTCAACTACAAAATAACGCGTCACGCGTAGGGCAGTCATAAAATAGTGTTACATCACCCGAACGGCAACAAGTAGCTTCAACAACATGTATAGTACTTGGTGAGATTGTTACTTGAGGTCTAGGGTCAGAATTAGGGTTTCAACTGTCAAAACAGCACGCGAGTCCATTAAATATTCCGTTCAAATTCACGTCGTTGATACTCCGTGTCATCCAATTTGAACGCCATCATGCAACCCGCCTTGAACGGACCTTTCCGACACTATTTTCAAAAGTGCATTCAGGCAAGAATTCACGTAGTTATCGCGAGAAACGTGCAATTTTCAAAGACCAAAAATTCCGTTCGCAGCTTAGGGGTTAAACGCCGAAAACGGGCAGTGAGCTTCAACTCGTTCACACTGCTGGCTTCGCGGGCTGGTTGCTCGTGCTGGGTCCGTGTCGGGGTAGGTTCGGTCTGGAGGAGTTGAATGGTCGCCAGCTCCGCGTCACTGTCGCTTCCCGTGTCGCACGATGGCTCGCCTGCGCCTGACTCAGGGTCCGTTATTTAGGTCTACGCCAAGGCTCAACCCCAAGAACTGATCCTCATCCTGATCGCCATGCTCGAAGCTCAATGCCTTATTAGAACCGAAGAGTGGAAGACCGCCACAAGATCACGAATTGACAAGGCGACTAGGCGACGGAGGGGCAAATCTTGGCCAAGGAAGGCGCGAGTTCCAGCGTTCGAACATTTGAATTTTAATTCAGTCTCGTGGCATACGTGACACAGAATCGAGGGGGGAATTTTCGAAAAATCGGCGCAAAATATGCGAAATCCCACCCCCCCTCCTTGCTTCCCATTTTTCGCAAATTTCCCCCCTATTTTTCGCGAAATTTTCGCATTTCGCAAACCCTCTTATCCTGTTTCTTCTTCAGCTCCTCTCGGAACTCCTTTGTCAGCTGCCCATCCAGGTTGTCCATGCATGCACAACAGTTTCTCACTAGGCACTGTTTTAGCCCACGAGGCATAGGTTCTTTTTGCCCAGTCGAGACAGAACTCTCTGTCTGCCCACGCGTTCGGCTGAAAATACACGTCAACACGGCTGTCCCAAGAGGCCTTCTCCAGCTCCGTGATGCGCAGACCCTTGCCTCGGAAGATGAGAGCCAAACGTGGCTGCGTCTGTCGACCAGAGCCACTCACGAAACATATCTGTAACGTGCACTGCCTTTTCTCCAAGCTCGCACCATTTGGTGTTGAGATCCATACGTACCTCTTTGCTGCCTTTGAACTCATAAGTGTCTTGCAGACCACTGATAAATCCCAAGGGGGTCTGGTCAACGTTCACACGCTGTGTAGGAAGAAAACGTCCCCACTTTGAGTGCGGCTCTTGAGTGCCTGCAGGTTTCCCGCGCAACATTTTGAAGTAGCCCAGGTGCCACTTCAGGATATCATTCAGCCGTTTCTCTTTGGACTGGCTCTTGCAGTTCGTGCGACGGCGCTTCGCCAGTTTGAAACGTTTGCAAAAACGCCTTCTCCAACTCCGAGAAGCCTTGAACTTCATTGCGACCTCAATCGAAAGTCTCTTGGATGGAAGAGGCTTAGAAACCTCGTTGGGAGCCTCGGCCGCGCCAGCAGCCCCGACCGCGCTAACAACCTCAACCGCGCCAGCAGCTCCAACCGCGGCGGCAACCTCAACCGCGCCAGCAGCCTCGCCACCTCCCAAGATAGAAAGGTTCAACGGAGGGGGATGCTTCTCTGTAGGAAGATCTTCGTCAGGTGTTGTCAGGGTCATGACCGATGACATATGTGTCATACATGTCATACGTGTCATACCTGTCAGACATGTCATACCACGTCATGTCATGTCGAGTCATGTCATATATTATAATGACAGTCGTCAGTACGGTCGACTATGACTGTACATGTCGTCAGATGATAAGTCACGTCATCTGTCATTATTCAAGGAAAGACTTGAATGCCATCTGTCATCGAGAGTTCGTACGTCGAACTCGAAGATGGCAAAGCAAGATACATCTTGAAGTAACAAACAAGAACCATCTTTGCTTTAAGCATGTGCGGAACAAGCATGCGCAGTATTATGGAGCGAACGTATTATTCGTTCTGACGATACTGGTCGTTCAACCAACGTCTCGGGTTCACAACCCAATTGCGGTACCATCTATGCGATGGGAGACGTATGGTATAGATGAGGAAGCGTTGTGCTTCAGCAGTATCTTCACACAGAAGTTCTGCACTCATCCCCCGCTATTATCTTACGCTTGTGTTACTGTTCTATAACGCAGCGTTTACTTGTATTTTATATGATATATTGAGGGCTCGCTTATCTAGCCCTAAGAGATGGTATTCTAAGCTCGTCAAGGCACGAACACGAGAACTCAAGTGCAGCGCGTAGATATCAATAATTTTGTGTTGACAGGTTGCGGAGCTCAAGCATATAAGGCGACGCAGTCGAATAATACGAATAATTGACATATCGCATATACCGCTGCAATAGCGAAGACAGTGCGCGAGATAATTGTCGCATTCGCAGGATCGCATACAACAGCTGATCGCACATATACTGCGCGACAAGGTGTGCATACGGCATACATGCGCGCAGCGATGAGATGTACGCGCATATATGATTCACAGATGTACATAAATTCGCAAATGAGACGTGGACGCAGAAATTATCAGCGGAATCATTATCCGCGCGAAAATCAGCACTCGTATCATGTGCTAGACATACTGCGACGAGATGTACTCAAAAATCATCAGCGCGCACTATTACAATTTTCATGATCGCATCAAATCGCTTACTGTACGGCTATCATATATGTCGATGCGCGAAAGACTGATTCGCAGTTGACAGCATGCGCGTCAATTACATGCACGCGCCTGGATGATTCGCATTTGAAAATTGTTCAGAATGAGATACGGCATAGCAATCATCGACGGATTTATGATCCGCGCATAAGTCAGCATACGTCAGCGCTCGTATCATGCGCTGAGAAATGGCGACGATATATGCTTTTCATCAGCAGCGCGCCCGATTGCATAAATTCATTTGCAGCGTGCTACGATTATCTTGTAATTTTACGATGATGATGTCAAAATGTTGCTACGATCATCTGTACATTACATACTCGCGTCAAAATACTCTGCAAAACAACTGTATACTCGCAGGGATATTTTGGATGGATGCATGATGGACATCTGATTATTATACTGCAGCATTTCACACCATATATTGATGACTGCAGAAATATTCAAATTGTCAGCATTTTCATGCTTATTTGCAATATAGTGTGCAAGAGATGTTTATCTGAACTTGCAGTATTTGCAGCATACACTAAAATGCAGCACACATTAACATGCACACACTAACATGCAGCATACACCAACATGCAGCATCTGAGTATATGCAGCATTACATCATGTATATATTCTATACTGAGTGACTGCAATATTGTAAGTTGTGCATGCATCATGTTAGCAGATGTTATGTATAAACCAGCTTGATCACAATAGCAGCTGGAATATATGGCATCATATCACAATGCATCAGACATGCACAAAAGCATACCTGCTGTGCATGTTAACTATATTCGAACCCATATGGTGTAAGGTGCCTATTCAGTGGTCTTAACACAATAATTAGCTCGTTATGTCCCGGTGGAGTCGAGATACTCTTCGGACCACATATCGTTCTATTGTGGATCACTGAAAGGATTGCTCACCGGAACTATATGTGAAATAGACCAGCAACTCATTATTGTGAATGAGATTATCTCAGGATTACAATAACCCCTAATCTAATATATATCATGCTAGATTCATTCAGTACATGGTATGCTGATTATCATCCTGCATGATAAACTGTCTGGGAATATTGTAATATCCAGAACTTATCTTCCTGTAAGTGTGTAAAAGTTAACACACACACACTGGCAAAAAGTACTAATCAATAAGTACTATACATGCACCCACACTGGCATTACTGTATGTATTGATATTCACTGACTCATAGTGAATTGACCAACTTTAATATCTATCATGTATATGATAATATGGATAACACTCCACAAACACATGTGCGTGTGGAGTGTCAGTGATGGCGATAGATATGGGAACAGAATAATCCAACATGCTGTAGGGCTGGATGGAGTTATCTCCAGACCCGAAGGCAATATACTGTGCCCATATAACAGCTGGTAACTGTTGGGCACAGTTCATTCACTCTCATATATCGCTGGAGCAACAACAACCACTATACTGCATTCTGATAATTGACTCAGTATTGATCAGCACAAATGCATGTACCTAACCAGATCAGTATATACATATTGAGCTGACATAGGTTGTTGAGGACAAGCACACACATATATATGTGTTGTGTCAAACTGCTTTGATTATATAATCAAGCTATGTCCTGATATGTTTAAAACAAGAGATATCATTTTTGATATATCTTAGAGCACAGTCATATGCTCAAAACATATCATAGATTGATAAATTATCACTGAAGTGGATAATCCGCTTATAGTTGGTAAATCTAAATATCATCAGGAAGTACATTTACTTCCATGGGTTTCAATCAGTAAAACCCACAAATATGATCAACCTCAGATGTTGATATGCAGAATAATTCACTTTTATGCCATGAGAATTGTCATGTGCAAAGGTGAAGTGATATGCAGTGCTTCTGTACTTTGCAGTCCACACACACACAGAGATATGTTATTATGGAAACAATAATCAAGCCGAAAAACGGCCAAAATAGGTAAAATCCGTTTGCGATAGATTTGAAAATTGAAAATCGGACCCTATTTTATTTGATAATATGATTTTATACCTATTGAGGTATGAGAAAATCATAATGACTATAGTCATATCTCGTGTAACACCCTAGATAGCAGGTGTTAAATATCTAGGGGTGTGCATATTAGCTGTAACGAAATGTGTAAAAATGTTTAAATGCTACCTTTGCCAAAACCGTGGTTTGTCATCGGATTTTTTGGCCAGTCATCCGAAGCTACTGGAGATATCGACTGAGGTAGACGGAGTTGTGATCCTAAGTTGTGCTTGACAAACATAACTAAATAAATTTCACATTAGTACGTGGCGAATCCATTCTCACTCATCGCGATAGATGTTCGTCAAAGCGTGCGTACTGGACCATATCAAGAGTGAGCAGACCGGGTAAGGATTATAAGTCCAATCCCGTTAAGCAGGGCCACTCTGTTTGCAATAAAACAAGCCCCCGGTGAAATAACTCCGGAAACAAACACGGGCTCCCCGTTGCCACCTATGATCCTCCAAAGTAGCTTAAGGAGGGGAGGAAGGGTTGGGTGCACTATATCAGGCCGAGAATCGTTCGATTATAAATCGTTAAATCGTGGGATCATCGTTCGCA
Source organism: Cymbomonas tetramitiformis (assembly GCA_001247695.2). Taxonomy (NCBI): domain Eukaryota; kingdom Viridiplantae; phylum Chlorophyta; class Pyramimonadophyceae; order Pyramimonadales; family Pyramimonadaceae; genus Cymbomonas; species Cymbomonas tetramitiformis. Next base: position 30,443 of record LGRX02005098.1, read on the forward strand.
AAGCGACGACGGCTAGCGCAAATAATCCGTAACGTACACTTCGGATACTTTGAATCGTCACTCTGACGCACGATACGTGTGGATCAATCAGTAATCCAGCGTCAATCTGTATCACGAAACGCAATTCATTAAACCTTGAAACGTCACTCTGAAATACGATACGAACTTCAAAGGGGGCTACATCCTAAGAACTGTAAGGTGAGGGACTAAAGTGGACTCTGTACCGGGAGGTACGAGCAGCGGGGTTGCATGCTACAGAGATCTGGTTGCATGCTGCCGACGAGTGGTTGCATGATACAGTTGCCTGGTTGCATGCTGCGTATGCCTGGTTGCATGCCACAGATGCCTGGTTGCATGCTACAGATGCCCGGTTGCATGCCACGGAGGCCAGGTTGCATGCTACAGATGTCAGGTTGCATGCTACAGAGGCCCGGTTGCATGTCACGGAGGCCAGGTTGCATGCTACAGATGTCAGGTTGCATGCTACAGAGGCCAGGTTGCATGCCACAGAGGCCTGGTTGCATGCGACAAATGTCGGGTTGCATGCCACAGAGGCCAGGTTGCATGCGACAGAGGCCAGGTTGCATGCTACCGATGTCAGGTTGCATGCTACAGAGGCCAGGTTGCATGCCACAGATGCCTGGTTGCATGCGACAGATGTTGGGTTGCATGCCACAGAGGCCAGGTTGCATGCGACAGAGGCCAGGTTGCATGCGACAGATGTCGGGTTGCATGCCACAGGGGCCAGGTTGCATGCGACAGAGGCCAGGTTGCATGCTACAAAGGCCAGGTTGCATGCTACAGATGTCTGGTTGCATGCTACAGAGGCCAGGTTGCATGCAACAGATGTCGGGTTGCATGCCACAGGGGCCAGGTTGCATGCGACAGAGGACAGGTTGCATGCTACAAAGGCCAGGTTGCATGCTACAGATGTCTGGTTGCATGCCACAGAGGCCAGGTTGCATGCAACAGAGACCAGGTTGCATGCTACATATGCCAGGTTGCATGCTGGTGACGGGTGGTTGCATGCCGCAAGGGCCTTGTTGCATGCCGGTCACAGCTGTATGAAGAAATAATTGATGGCAAGGCAGATTTCAGGAGAAGATCTGCAATGACAATAATTATATTGAGGATCTGGTGGATTCCAGAAAGATCTGCAATGGCAATATCGTGATCTGCCTGATGATTGGTGGAGGAGTACCAGAATCAGGTATATATGTGCACATGACTGGTCGATGGCAGATGTCAATACAGGAATCCTGCTAGTGATTGTTAGAGAGCAACATGTTGAAAGGGAAGCTTGGAAAGTGGACCTCAGTTAGTGTTGATCAAGAGAATGAATTAAGGACAAGTTTTACATGTTAGTATTAGGCTGTATGCCAAGACTGAACATAAGGATATAGATGTATTAGGTTCGAGACCAGACATTATATCGGAAAAGTGATTATAATTCTAGGCTAGAGGCCAGAGTTTGTCATGCAATAAAACAGTGGAATATAAGACTGTGAAGTTAATATTACACACCAAAAACAGCAGAAAATATAAAAAGAAAGAAAGAAAGAAAAATAAGGAAGAAGATAAAGAAAAGAAATATGTTTAAGTTATCAGGAGTGTGCCTGGTACAAATTGGTTCTCAGATGATGGGAACGTTCTATGGACCTGTGGGATCTGCTTACAAGATGTTGGGGATGGCGACTTTTGTGTTCGCGTTTTGAGCGGCTTCAGCTTGCGTTTGACGGCTCAAAATACGCGCAGTGCTTGCGTTATAAACACGGAAAAGTTTCGCTATGGGGCCTTCTTTGTTAAAGATTTGGTTGGAGATCTTCTGTGGGAACTTGAGATGCGACTGCAAGATGACTTGGGCGACTTTTCGTTTTTGAGTTTTGCGCTGTCTCTGCTCGCGTTGGACGGCTCAAATTGCGCGCGTTACGTGCACTAAAAACACGGAAAAGTTTCGCTACGAGATCTTCTTTGTGGAGGATTTGATTGGGATCTGCGTCGGATTGCTTTTTCTTGAGGCTCTGGACAAGATTTATGACTTGATCTTAAGAATGTTGAAGGCAGGTCCACTCCGACGGCTGTAGAGCTGGCAAGATATGCGCTTGGACGTCTTTA
>LGRX02005099.1:0-68762 GCA_001247695.2 Cymbomonas tetramitiformis
AGCGTGCGCGTGTTTACCACGGGCATGTCTTTTGGCTCGTCGTGCTATGCGCGCCAGGTCTCCTATGACTCGAAGTCCTCCACGGTGACTGAGTCCGCGCACCTATGACTCGAAGTCCTCCACGGTGACTGACTCCGCGCACCTAAGACTCGAAGTCCACCACCGTGACTGACTCCGCGCACCTATGATTCGAAGTCCTCCACGGTGGCTGACTCTGCGCACCTATGATTCGAAGTCCTCCACGGTGACTGACTGACATCGCGCACCTATGATGCGAAGTCCTCCACGGTGACTGACTCCAGGTCTCCGGTTCGTCTTCGGTGTGAGGCCGATGGTGCCATGGTGTCCCCTCCACGGGCGCGCAGGACTTGAGCCAAGCGTGCGCGTGTTTACCACGGGCATGTCTCTTGGCTCGTCGTGCTGTGCACGCCAGGTCTCCAGTCCGTCTTTGGTGTAAGGCCGATCGTGCCATGGTGTCCCCTCAACAGGGTTGTCGACTTGAGCCAAGCGTGCGCGTGTTTACCACTGGCATGTCTCTTGGCTCGTCGTGCAATGGTGTATGGTCGGGTAAGACAAGATCGGGTTGGTGGGCATTTGGCTCACGCACGTCATGCGCAGGCGCACCCTCTAGTTTACCCGCGCCGGCTCTGCACGCATGGGATCACACCCAGCCTGTGTACGCAGCTCGTGGGAGGGGCGGATGATGTGAGGTCATGGGAGGGAGAGTCGTTTGTCGTGTGGCTGTTCAGTTGGAGGGGGGTGTAGAGTTGTAGACAAGGTCGGGTTGGTGGGCGTTCGGCTCACACACGTCATGCGCAGGCGCACCCTCTAGTTTACCCGCGCCAGCTCTGCACTTATGGGATCACACCCAGCCTGTGTACGCAGCTCGTGGGAGGGGCGGATGATATGAGGTCATGGGAGGGAGAGTCGTTTGTCGTGTGGCCGTCGTCAGTTGGAGGGGGGTGTAGAGTTGTAGAGAAGGTCGGGTTGGTGGGCGTTCGGCTCACGCACGTCATACGCAGGCGCACCCTCTAGTTTACCCGCGCCAGCTCTGCACTTATGGGATCACACCCAGCCTGTGTACGCAGCTCGTGGGAGGGGCGGATGATGTGAGGTCATGGGAGGGAGAGTCACTTGTCGTATGGCCGTCGTCAGTTGGAGGGGGGTGTAGAGTTGTAGACAAGGTCGGGTTGGTGGGCGTTCGGCTCACGCACGTCATGCGCAGGCGCACCCTCTAGTTTACCCGCGCCAGCATTGCACTTATAGGATCACACCCAGCCTGTGTACGCAGCTCGTGGGAGGGGCGGATGGTGTGAGGTCATGGGAGGGAGAGTCGTTTGTCGTGTGGCCGTCGTCAGTTGGAGCGGGGTGTAGAGTTGTAGACAAGGTCGGGTTGGTGGGCGTTCGGCTCACGCACGTCATACGCAGGCGCACCCTCTAGTTTACCCGCGCCAGCATTGCACTTATGGGATCACACCCAGCCTGTGTACGCAGCTCGTGGGAGGGGCGGATGATGTGAGGTCATAGGAGGGAGAGTCGTTTGTCGTGTGGCCGTCGTCAGTTGGAGGGCGGAGTAGAGCTGTAGACAAGGTCGGGTTGGTGGGCGTTAGGCTCACGCACGTCATGCGCAGGCGCACCCTCTAGTTTACCCGCGCCAGCTCTGCACTTATGGGATCACACCCAGCCTGTGTACGCAGCTCGTGGGAGGGGCGGATGATGTGACGTCGTGGGAGGGAGAGTCGTTTGTCGTGTGGCCGTCGTCAGTTGGAGGGGGGTGTAGAGTTGTAGACAAGGTCGGCTTGGTGGGCGTTCAGCTCACGCACGTCATGCGCAGGCGCACCCTCTAGTTTACCCGCGCCAGCTCTGCACGCATGGGATCACACCCAGCCTGTGTACGCAGCTCGTGGGAGGGGCGGATGATGTGAGGTCAGGGGAGGGAGAGTCGTTTGTCGTGTGGCCGTCGTCAGTTGGAGGGGGGTGTAGAGTTGTAGACAAGGTCGGGTTGGTGGGCGTTCGGCTCACGCACGTCATGCGCGGCGCACCCTCTAGTTTACCCGCGCCAGCTCTGCACGCGCGGGATGACATCCAGCCTGTGTACGCAGCTCGTGGGAGGGGCAGATGATGTGAGGTCGTGGGAGGTGGAGTCGTTTGTCGTGTGGCCGTTCAGTTGGAGGGGTGTGTATGCGCATACGCACCCTCTAGTTTACCCGCGCCAGCTCTGCACGCACGGGATCACACCCGGCCTGTGTACGCAGCTCGTGGGAGGGGCGGATGATGTGAGGTCGTGGGAGGTGGAGTGGTTTGTCGTGTGGCCGTTCAGTTGGAGGGGGGTGTAGAGTCGTAGACAAGGTCGGGTTGGTGGGCGTTCGGCTCATGCACGTCATGCGCGGCGCACCCTCTAGTTTACCCGCGCCAGCTCTGCACGCACGGGATCACACCCGGCCTGCGTACGCAGCTCGTGGGAGGGGCGGATGATGTGAGGTCGTGGGAGGTGGAGTGGTTTGTTGTGTGGCCGTTCAGTTGGAGGGGGGTGGTGGAGCTGTAGACAAGGCCGGGTTGGTGGGCGTTCGGCTCATGCACGTCATGCGCGGCGCACCCCTCCAGTTTACCCGCGCCAGCTCTGCACGCATGGGCGTCACTGCGGACGTCACGGATGCACGTCAGGGCACGCTCGTTTAGGAGGAACTGCGTGACGTCATGACAAATTGAACCTTGCTCACGGGCTTGCAGTTCGCACAGGGAGATGAAGTTGAGGAGGTTTACACGTGGGAGGAGGTTCTGAGAGTCTTTATCCCCAGACCCGAGGAGGACTAGTGCATATTGTGTTTAGAGGAAGTGCTTCCTGAGGATCAACTGGACTGCGGTGGCGTAGGTTGCGAATGTAAAGAGAAATATATGCATATTTCTTGTCTTGGTTTGCTTGTAGAAAACCATGCCTCCGGCTGGGTCACGTGCCCATGCTGTAGGCAGAAGTGGTTCGAGTGAACCTTTCTTCAACATGTTTGTACATTATGTAAATAGTAGTGAGTCTCCGCTTGCCTGTTTTATATTCACTTACAGCTTGGCATTTCTTCTTTGAAAATGAAGACGTGCGTCATTCGATGCCGGTGTCCTTCAAAGTCTCTTGCAAGCTTGAACGGACAGTATGTTATCTCCGGACAGAAGCCTGGACGGAGAGTATGTTACCTCCTGTATTCTCCTCCAACTCCTGTAGTTCAGCACTCATGGAATCAGTCCGAGCTGTGTCAGCCTGCTCAGTACCGCGGTCCGGAGGAGGTGGTCGCCATTTTGCGCCTGCTTCGCGAACCTGGCGACCCGGTTATGTATGCGCAGGTGGAGTGGCACAATGCCACCACCACGCACGAGCCAGTTTCCCGTCCTAACCCGGAAAATTTTCAACACCAGGCTAAATCAAATTCATAAAGCGAGTTCATATTCGGGTTCCTCGCCAAATTCTACGTCAACGATGTCCGACCCACGTATTGCAACGCCCCCTTACTCTGCCAGAAGCGTGCTTGCAAAAGCCGCCTCTCAGACTTATTAGCCTCTCTTCCAGAAAAAGTTCGTTGCATCTCGAAGCCCCACAGTAGGACTGCATTTCGTTTGAGCGCCATAGCGCATCCAATGGACCCCAAACAAACTTCTCCCAACCTATATATTCATATTGAAGCTATGCCACACCCCAGGGCCGCTAGAATCGATGGCCGAAATTTCGCCCAAGATAACGATGTGGCGCTCCGATTAATCTGGATTCCACGCCCAGATTGAGCTGTTTTGGGGTGAGCCATCTTGTCGCCACCTCGGGCACCTGCACACTGAACCAAATCCGACATGCGTTGGTGTACATACCCCCCGCTATACACTAACGTCAACGCCAGCTCGCACCCCATGAATCTGTGCGATTTAAGTCACACTGATGGTGGGCTTATAACATAGGTACCGCGGCACTAGAATTGTGTTGCCGCACTGCCACGGTGACCCGCACTGCCCCTGTCACAACAACACCCCGTACGCATCCAAGTGGCTTTATATTTCTTGTACACTCGGCCACGCTCGTGTTGACATCTCCAATACATCATGCGCCCATGTCTTGGCAGTCATACGCGGCTGCAGCTGACGATTTATGGGGTGTGGCCGTCTTCCCCAGGTGGACATGGGGAAGGTTGTCACGTCGATAATAGCTAAGCGGCTCAAACGTGAATACCAAATTAGAACCACACCCCCTATCATCAATAATAAGCGTACGACTACGTACGTGCACTACGCGTGCTGCCGCTAGTACGCTCGCCAAGTGGAATCCCTCTTTTACCATCCTCAACTATAGTAAGTAAGGCACTTTCATCAGGCTCCCAAGAACTATTTAGACTGGCGGGAAGTCCTCGCCACTTCGTTCAACAGTATCGGGATCTCTTCATAATTTTGGCTAGCACCGCCAACTTCTCTACAATGAACTTCGCCCTCATTTTCGTCGACGTCAGTATAGTCCGAGCCTTGTTTTCCTCACAAAATCAAGAGAAAAGAAAAGAAAAAACCACGCCCGTCGGGCGTATGAGTAAATTGATTTCCCCGGTCCTACTCTGGGCCGGACCGCCACAAGTGGCGGCCTTAACGGGACAATTTACACTGGGTGGTTCTCATCTTTTTCATCCTCTTGCTTCTCTTGTCTGAGCCTTCTGTATAGCTGGTAGGTGTTGTGTGCGTAGTTCACCGTCAGGTCGTGTATTCTTTGTAGCGCCTGTATGGCTTCTTTTCTGTCGAGCCCAAGTTGCTCGAGTATGTCTCGGTTGTGCTTGTACACCGTGCCTGTTCTGCCCACCGCAAAGACATGGAGTTTGGCACGGAATCCGTGTCTTCGTAGCAATTGTAGCAGTGGTCCATATTTCATGTATTTTTCCAAGAGCTTGGGTCCCCATTTTTCGTCGTCAGTGTGGGCCACCTCAATGAGGTGTAGGTTTTTGACTCTTGCTGGTGCTTCCTGTTGCGTGCATTCCCACCCGTCTTCTAGGTCCTCCAGGCCCTCTATCATGACTATGTCTACAAAGCTCGGTACTGTGTCGGGCCCATCGTTCCTGCCTGGGTTGTCCTTACCGTCGTGTCTGCATTGCCCTCTGGTGAGTATGTAGTTCGGAAGTACTCTTGGTTTAACCCCTGGGTCCCCTTTTTTCCCGGTGTAGGCGAGGACTTTGCACCCTTCTTTCCTATTATGGTGGTCAAGTATGTGTTTAAGTTCGTCTGCGTGGGCGTCCGCCCTGTCCGAAAACATTCCCCGCATTTGTGGGTTGTCGCATCCGCCTAGGGCGTGCCCCACTCTCATGAGGAAGCCCTTTGCGTAATCCACCCCTTTGTGTCGACATCCTTCCAGGGTGCACTTCCCGTTTCCTCCGGTTGAGTTTTTCGCTATCTCATAGTCCTGTGCTGGCAGTATTCTCAGTCTGCATTTGAGTATTGTTTTCCGTGCTGCGAAGGTGGCTCGTTTCCAGAAGCCGTTCGCTATTTTGTGTAGTGGCTTGTCTCCCTTGAGGTGCCCCATTGTTTCGTTCAGCCAATTGTTGGTGGCTTTGCCCTCTTGAACCGGGGGGGCGTTTCTATTTTTTGTTCTGTTGTGTGTCATGTCGTGCTTTCGTTGTTTCCATCTTGTTCTGGGCATCGGGTCCTTCATCATCGCATGGACTCTGGACTCCTCCGTGACCCGGTCATGGTGAGCTTGTCTTTCACTTGCCGGCTTCTTTTGAGGAGCTTCCTGCTGTTCAATGAGTTCATTGAGCATCCCAAAAATTTCCTCGTCATTGTGTTCCTCTTGGGTCACTTCAAGTCTCTCCGCGAGTTCGTTGAGTTCCTCAAATATTTCTTCCCCCTTATAGGGTTGGGGTGGTGTCTCTGCTGCGGGTCTGGGGTCGCTTCCACGAGGGGGGTCCGTTCTGCCCTCTGTTTCCCAGCATTCTTGTTGCTCCTGCATGTCTCGCATGAGGAGCATCTCTTCATCCTCCCTTTGTTCCATCATGGCTTTTATTTGCCTGTCTTCTTCATCTCTGGTCTGGTTGGCTTGCTGCTGCTGGTTGGGCATTGGGTCTCGTATTGTTGCTTGCTCCTCTTCGGTTTGTTGTGCTTGGTCATGGTGCGCTTCCCACCTGAAAATGTGCTCTGTTTTCGGTTGGTGGGTCCAGGTTGTGGGTTCTCCATGAAGCTCGGTCAATTTCGCTGAGAGCCTGCTGTTTCCCCGGGCTTGCAGTTCACGGAGTAATGTAGTTACATATTTTTGTACCGCGAGCTTCCCTTTTAGCTCTCTGCTGTCCGAGTCCCCATCTGGTACCATGGGTTTGACTTGTATTGTTTCTTCGTTGTCCCACGCTTCCGTGAGGGTCCCTGTAGTGCAGGCTTGCTTGGCTGCCTCGTCGGCTTTTTCGTTCCCCGCAATTCCTGTGTGTGCCTTGACTTTCAGTAGGGAGACGGTGTGCCCCGCTGCTACCAATGCCTCAATGTTGACCAGTATGGCATACAGGAGGTCCCTTTGCCGGTGGTGTTCCATGCTATGGGGTTTTGTTCTCATGTTCTCCAGTTGTCTAATGGAATTGGCACTGTCCGTGCAAATGGTGAGTCCTTTGCCACTTGGTGGCGGCGGGAGCGTCACTGCTTTTTGTATGGCAAGAAGCTCAGCCCTGTTCACCTCTTGGTCCTCTCCTTCCCACCGAATCATGTGGGCCTCTCCTTCTCCGGACCTGGGGTCCCATACCGCAGCCCCTGAGGCCCATTCTTTGCCTCCTTCTTCTGTCTCAATCTCTCTTTTGCTCCCATCTGTGTATAGGTACAAGGTCGCTTCGTGTGCCCTTTGAGGGGAGGGGTATGTCAGTTGGGCTGTTGTGTCGCTCGGGGCGAGGTTCCTGGGGTCCTCTGTTCGGTCTCTCGTTAGTTCCCATCTTCTCCCTTGGACTCCCGGTTCGTGTTCGGGCCAGAAGTCGGTGGGGTATCTAACTATTTTTGACCTCGCCACTTTGTCCCATACCGTTTGGGCGTCAGTCTGTCTTCTAAGTCTGGTGTGTAAAGTGTTCGCTTCTATCACCTGTTGTACGGTGGGGGGGTGTATGTCCCATTTGCCTCCCCTGCTTCCGGGGAGGAGTTCCCATTTGGCTGGTCCGTCTTCCACATGGAGGTGGCTGTCCTCCCACCAGGCTTCAACTTCTGCCTGTATATTGTAGCACTGGGGGCAGAGGTCGTTCCGTATGTGTGGTCCTGTGTTGCACATTCTTCCCATTGCATTGGTCATGTCTTTTGTCTTAATCTCCGGGAGTTCGTATCTCTGCCATGGCCTTGTGTCCACAATACAGTCGGCACCGAGGGTGCGTCCTTCTTGGTTTGGTTCGTTCGTGTCGTGCTGGTTCGCCTCCCTTGCCGGCTGTTTGACGGCTGTGGTCGTGCGTACCTTGCTCTGCGGGCAAGTTGTGAGTGCCTTTCTTATGCAGTCCGCGGCAGCATCTGGGTCCCCGCAGTGGGCCTGCCACCCCGCTTTGTTGGCAACAATCAGTACCCTGAGGTTCCAGTTGCACTGTTTCGCTTGCTGGTGGGTAGCACCCATCCAGTGGTCAGGGGGCAGGAATGTGAATTTGCCTTGTGGTATTTCAAACAGTTCGTGCACTAGGTGCCCTGCGTGTGTATTGTATAGTTTCCTGTATGGGGTTTTCTCATATGTCGGGTATACTCCTACCCCGAACACTGGGTCCTGTGTGGTGGTGGCCGCAATGGCAAAGTCCAGTGCCTTTTTAAGGTCCTGTGGCGTGTATTCTGGGTTGAACTGGTAGGCCCCCAGTTTCATCCAGTTTGCAGTCCAGGCTGAGCCCCTGGCCCCGAACACCTTGTCTCTGTCATACTTGGCGTAGTACGTCGTGGTGTTGTGGTGTACATTGAGGGGTGAGGCAAATAGTTCAGTGGTAATTCCGAATGCCTGTTGTAGTGCCCTTTGCATCTGGGCAGGGAATGTCCAGTGGTTTTGTAGGTTCTTTTTCCTTTCCTCCTTTTCTTCCTTGCTTGAGTACCTAATGAGTAGGTGTCCTACCTCCTCCTCAAATGTGGAGACCTGTATTTTATGGTCCTCCCACATTTCAGTGCGCAGCGTGCGTTGGTGCGGGGTTTGGTGGTGTGTGGTACCCACCGCCTGGGTGTACCTTTCATGTAGCCTGAGAAGCTTCTCTTTCGTAAGGGTGCCTATGTACTTCCCGTTTCTGTGGTAGCTGTGAGCGAGGTCCCCTTCCATCCTTAGTTGGCAGTGGTGTTCTCTGTTGTCCGCAATGTCCTGCTCCGGGTTGGTTTCCGTCGGGTCCAGGGTGAGGTTTCCCGCATGTAGTGTGGGCCAGGCCTGTCCCAGGTGAGGCCTGCCGGCCAGTATCTCCTTGAGACCTTTGGGGTGGGTCACTTGGGAGCCCCTGGCTCGCAGCCTTCTTTTCAGGGTTGGGAAGGTGGTCGCACTTTGGCCCCTTCGCTTGGCAAGTTTTAAGTAGTCGGTTATGGTTTCCCTTGTACTCCACGAGTAGGAGTCATCCCCTGCTGAGTGCCTCCACTGGGTTCTGTACTGCGTCACCTGGGAGTGGGGGTCTGTTGGGTCAATGAGTAGGGTCCTCATTGCCACAATTTCCTTCGGCTTGTCTATCGTTTGGCCCCTCTCAAAACTGTCTGCCTCCATTTTCTCAGCCATGGGGTCTACCTCATCTATCCACTTAGTTTGTGGGCGCGCGTGGAGGCCTTGTGAGTCCTCTTGCTCCTCCCCCCACGTTTGACTGGTGGTTTCTGTCTCGTTAATCCTTGTAAGCGGGTGCAGGGAGAGTTGTCTATGAATCTCTTCCCTGGGGACCAGTTTCGCCTCCCATTCCGTCATTTTAGCCCGAAGCCGTTCCGGGTTGAGGCGCGGGAGGTTGGTTCGCATTGTGTGGGGGTCCAGTGGTCCCTCACTGGGCATGCTCCTGTATTGTTGCTTCAGCCGTCGGTTTGTGAGGCTGTCATAGAAGTCCCCCGGCTTCGCTATGTCTCTCGGCTGGGCTTCGCATAGGTATGGGTATAGGTGTGCCAGGCCTTTTGCTATGGCACTGCGGTCTGTGCTGAGGGTTGCATCTGTGCATTGTTCCCTGACGTTCACCTGGCTAATCGCGTGTTGGCCATCTCGGGTGGTAAGGAACGCTAGGTCCGGGAAGTGCGTGAAAAGTTTGAGGCACGTTGTGAAATTTATCGCGGTCGGCGTGTCCTTGGGTACTGTGAGCTTGGCAGTTTGGTCTGTGTACATCGCTTGCCAGTCCGGTGGCGCCGGTAGGTCCCCATCCATCATTTTGCCTGCTTTCGTTTTTCTTGTGGTTCCTTCCATCTCTTTGTCAGACTTTCTTCTGGTCGCCCCTTTTAGCTGCTCCATTATCTTTGGTACTGGGGTTTGAAGTTGTTTGAGCATCCCTTCCGTCCCTTGGGGCGTAATGTTGTATCTGAGTAGGGCATTGAGTTTCCTTAGTGTGTTGTATTTTGTCTGGTGCCCCCCCCAGAGTTTGTCAAGGTCTGTGCAATTCATGCGTGCGGTGCAGTGGTATTCTATCAGTCCTCTGGTGGACCTGCTGACGTGGGACATCCTGAGTCTTGATTTCAGGTTTATTTGCCTCCACGCCGGGCCCCGCACTGCTCCTCTGTCCTCCTCACCGTGCATGGCCTCCAGCAGTCCGCTCCAAATTGCCTGGGCGTAGACTGCCTGGAGCGGCACCATGCCTAAGCCGAACCTTTCCTTTTCCTGTGTGGTAAAAATGTTTGGTGTTCCGTTGCGGGGTAGGCCTTGTATGTTCTTTGTGGCCCCACCTATTATTTTGTTGAAGTCATCTATTTCTCCCGCGGTGTATAGGCCCAAGTGTAGTCCATACCTGAACTTCCCCAGTATTGCGGAGTGAAGGGAGTATTCTTTTTGGTCTGGCGTAAGTGGTGAGCGCAGTAGTGCTTGCATCCTGTGGTTCATCTCCTCCCTAGCAGCCTCTTTCTCCTTGTCCCATCTGCCTGTGAATGCCAGTAGTACTCCTAGGTATTTGTATGTGTCTTCCGGTTTGAGTATTTTGAAGTGGCTCAGCTTACCATCCACCCCAACCGTTTTGAGGTCCCTATGGAGTTGCTCAGGTATGGAAACCCCATTTTTTATACCGGTTATGGCTGACTTGGTAAGGTTAATTTTGAGTTCACTCAATTGTGAGAATGCCTCTAGCTTGTGCAGCTGGGCTCGCATGTGGAAAATCGTGGGGCATAGTATGAGCAGGTCGTCGACGAACGCCCCTGCTGTCGTCCTGAGGGGGCCTAGTCTCTCCTGTTCGGCTGCGTGTTTGTGTTGGTACCCGTGCTCCCCCACCTCTAGCCATCTTAACAACGGTTCCTGGTATATTATGAAGATGAGGGGACTCATGCTATCTCCTTGGAGGAGACCTCTTTGTACCTGCACTGTTTTGTGAGAGGTTTCTCCTCCTACTCTGGTGTACATTGCCATGGTGTCATGGCTTTGTGTGCCTAGGACATCTCGCACTACCTGTGTAAGTTCTTCCGGTATTCCAAGGTACTGCATTGTGAGTAGTAGCTTGTTGTGGTCCACTGAGCCGTATGCATTTTCGAAGTCTACATACAGGCCATGCAGTTCCCGTCCGGAGACATTTGCATCCTCTATTGCGTTGGTTACTCTGGTGAGTTGTCTGAGTGTGTTCCTTTTCTCCCTGGAGCCTTCTTGCGCCTGGGCTAGTATTCCCTGTGTTTCGCAGAACGTGGCGAGCATGTTTGCTATTTGTGAGGTGTATAGTTTGAACACCCCCTCTAGCAAGGCTATGGGCCTATAATTTTGCTGTAGGGTGACATCTCCTTTCTTGTGGTGAAAGCAGAATGTCCCTCTCTTCCAGGTGAGGGGGACGTGTTTGCTGTTCCACATTTCCAGCATGGGCGCATGTAAGGCGTCGTGGAAGTCCTCTGGCATGTACTTGAGAATTTCGTTAGGGGTTCTGGTGGGGCCTGGTGCTTTGTTGTTGTTGAGGGTGTGTACCGCCTTGCTGTAGCCCTGTCTGCTTATTGTGAGGTCCAGTCCCTTGGGGTCCGGTCTTGGTGCCTTTATGAGGCGTTCTTTATGAGCCGGGTCTTCCCATGGCGGGGGTGCTAGGTCGGGCAAACTACGGTGTTCCATCCTGTATGGTGCCGAGTGGGCCATGTGGTCCACCAGTGCGTTTGCAATGTTCTTATGGCCTACTGCTAGGTTACCTTCTCTGTCCTGCAGGGCCTGTATATTCGCCGTGGGGGCATGGCCTGTTTCTTGGGCCCTGGCATATATCCTTTTGTGGTATCGTTTCTGGTTGTTCCAGTATTCTTTTACTGTTTTGTCATTGTGCCTTTGCTTGGCCCGCTTCCAGTGTTGTTTGACCACCTTGTGTGCGGCCGACCTTTCTTTTTTGGCCTCTTCAGTGAGCCATGAGACCCATTCCTTTGTATCTGCGTTGTCCCTGTTTGTCGGGCCTTCTGTTTCTCCTTCCTTCAGGTGTCGGAGAGTTGCGTGTTCCGTGTGTGGGTTTCGTAGTTGTCGTTTGGTTTTCTTGTGCATCCGCATTTTGAGTATCGCGGCATCTCTTTCTTTCCTGTCCTTTTTGCTCATTAGCAGGTCCGTTGCCTTATGGGTGGAGGTTCTCCCAGTTATCACCGTTGGTAGTTCCTCGTCCTTCAGCGCGCAATTGTTCGCTCTATTGAGTATACTCAGCACTGCCTCTCCTGCTCTGTCTATGGTGGCATGTGCCACCTGCTTGTTGCCTTCTTCCCTACATTGGGCGGCTATCTCTGTCATGCCTTTCAGTTCAGCAGTCCTGGCATAGTCGTGCGTCCTGAGGAGGACGCTTTGAAGGGTTTCCCTGTGGGCTTTGTTTAGGGGCGTGTCTAGTTTTACCTGCCCTGGTTGGGGGTCCTGGTCCACATATGGTTCATGGGTGTCTATGCTGTTTAACCGAAGGGTCGTAAGGCTTACCATCTCATGGTCACTCGTGTGGTGTTGGGTGAGGTGTGTGGTGCTCCCTGTCTCGTATTGGGCCTGTTTATTCCCGGGTGCTAGCCATCTGTCAATGTTTCTGTTTTCTGCCCAGTTCAGCGTGGTATTAGTCGTTGGGCCTACATTGTGGAGGTTCAGTTCTTCCGCGAGCTTCTTCCATTGTTTATCGGTTTTCGTTACCCCCTTGCCTGTGCTGGTGTTGCTTGCGTTGAGGTCTCCTCCAACAACAACATGTTCGTTTGGTTTTTCCGCTGTTCTTCGGAACAGGTTGGCTGTGTACTTAAGTATTTTTTCCCTGGTTCTCCCCTCTTCTGCCCCTGGTGGGTTGTAAATGCCCAGCACATGGTACATTACCTCCCCGGGCAGGTGTAATACCACATGGAGTAGGTACCCCTCTAGGTGCCTCGCAGGGACAACGTGGTGGTTGTGGGCGTGGCTGTAGGGGCTGCTGAGGAGTATGGCTGCCCCTCCTTTTACTGTTTGCTCTGTGGTGCCTTCTGCTGCTTTTGCCTCGGTTTTGGTGCCTATTGCAGTGTACTGCATGTCCCTGAACTTCCTCATCACACTATCGTGTGCATGTTTTACTTCTGTGAGCACTATTACTTGCAGACCCAGTTGGTTCTGGTGTCTTTTTCTGACTACCTCTGCTAGGTCGAGGCAGGCGTCACTTTGTCCTGCTATGTTCCATGTGAGCATGTGTAGGCGGTCTTGCCCTATGTCTGCCTTTTTTGGCTCAGTGAGGGGGGGCTGGTGTTTTTGGGGGTCTTGGTTTATTTCCAGTGCCCCCTGTTGTGTGTCTTCGAATTTTTTCCATTGTGTGGTGGGTTCATCGCTTATCTCCTCCCCCTCCTCATCTGAGTGGGTTTCCATAGTTCCCTGTTCTCCTAGTGTTTGCTCATTGTGGCTTGTCGGGTTCGTAGGGGTCAGTCTGTGGAGCCATCTCCATAGTCCTTGTTGCTTCGTGGCTTCCCTGCCACTTCTTTCTTGGGTTCGTGGTGCTTGTGACTCAACTTGCGGGTTTGTGTTTGGGCCACCGTTGTGCCTCCAGGTTTCTGTTGCATGCTGACTATCTCCCGGCAATTGTCCTGGTCCCTCTGCGGCAGTTATCCTCTCCTTTACCGGTTGCTGTATCGACTTCCTGTAGGCATCGACCGCTGCCCTGTTGGTGGTTCCCCATTTGCTGACTGCCTCATTGAAGTGAGTAGGCCAGTGTCCCTCTGGGCATGTTTTCTGGAAGTGCATCCATGCTTTGGTGGCCATCAAGACCCACACCCCACAACTGTAATGGTCTTGTGCACTTTGGTTGCCTACGTTCATCAGTTCTACAGTTACTTGCCTGCTTAATTTCCCGGTGAGGTGCTCCGCCCAGTTGGTCATTTCTGTTGTCAACCTTTTGGTGTTACGCAGTGTTGCGTTGGTTTTGCCGTTCAAGGAGTCGTAAATCCAGAGTTTAAGTTTATCGTTTGCCTTGTCTGGTCCCGCCAGCACTACTCTCCAGTGCTTGCCAT
Organism: Cymbomonas tetramitiformis; assembly: GCA_001247695.2. Lineage (NCBI taxonomy): Eukaryota > Viridiplantae > Chlorophyta > Pyramimonadophyceae > Pyramimonadales > Pyramimonadaceae > Cymbomonas > Cymbomonas tetramitiformis. Next base: position 13,519 of record LGRX02005099.1, read on the forward strand.
CACATACGGGTATGCAGAAGCTCTGGAGGTTCTCGAGTAGCTGCAATGCCTTCGTGGTGTGTGGCTCTTTGTTGTTCCCTGGTTTCAGTGCTTCCCTCATTGAGGCCACCACCAGAGGGGGCATTGGGTTATTCTCATATAGTGAGTGGGCATGTTGCATTTGGAACATGTTCAGCCGGCCCTTCCTTTCGAACAGTCCTTTTGTGGTGGTGTTGTGTGGGTGCATTCCCGTGTGGTCCTGGCTTCCCCCACCTGTCATGCCCTTCTTACAGCGGCTGGCTTTCTGCCTCATTCTTTGCTCAACCCCCCGCATCAGCTGCTTGCCCTTGGTTGGGGCGCCCTCTGGTATTGCAGTTACCGCATATTCGGAGTTCCTTGTTCTAATGAACATGGGTTTACCATTTCGGTAAATTATCCTGAGCAGCTTGTAGCCATGGGGTGGTTGTGTCCATCGTTTCGCCGCATTCCTTATCGCGGTTAGTTTTCTCCTAGTCCTGCGGCTGCACGTTGTGTCGTTGTGTTCTGTGCCCTCTGTTCCCCCTGTGCGTCCGGGTGTTATCCCTCTCAGCATGAGTGTGGTTATCAGCGTAATGAGTATCGGGGTCACGGCTAGCGCAGCATTTTGCAGCGTCGTGGTAACATCGCGTCGTGAACCTCCAGTGCAGCGTGTCTCTGTTTGCATCTGTGCTGGGTTTGTGGTTACAGCGTTACATTCCCCTAAATCTGCTACTGTAACTCCCCTAATATTTTTTCTGGGGCGCTTTTTGTATTTGGTGCATTGACCCACTATTGTGTGAGAGTTTGGCGGTATTTCGGTGTGTTTTTCAGTTTTTCCAAATTTAATGTAGAGCATTTTCAGGAATTCGCTTGTGGTCGAAAGTTGGCAATTTGTCCCCATGTTTCGTGTATGTCGCCCCCACGCCTTCCTGAACCTTCCCCCAAGGTTTCCCATCGCTCTTATTAGAATACTGGGCTCTACATCATATTTTGCATCTTCACAAAATCAAGAACAATTATATAGGTTTCACTCACCGCGTCTTAGAATTATGACAGTGCAAATGAACCAATCGAAATCTCCCAATCCGAGTTATTGTTTTGTCTTTCACTGGCGAGTTTATACAACCGTTTGGCGACTTTGGCACTTGTCGTTGTGTTGCTGGTTTATTTTTTATTTGTGTTGCCGGTTTATTTTTTATTTGTGTTGCCTTCATTTTCATAACTATTCAACCAGCACGGTGGTAACATTTTTAAGTGGTCTTAATTTCTAAACTGCAAACGGATTAAAAAGAAAAATCGGGTGGGAAATGATAGAGTTTGGGTGCATAACTCAGCCAATACTTATCCATTTGTGACAAATTTTCACGTGCTTATTGTCCACTCTCAAAACTTTGTAACGGGTTGTCGAACGTTATAGTAGGCTTAACGATGCCGGAGGAATCTGAATCGAAAATTGGTGTTTCTTTTAAAAAACAGTGTACTCAACAACATACATTATATCATTGAGGTCATACCATGCACAAGGCTCAATATGGTGCCAAAAGAGTTTTAAAACTTGAATATGATATAATAATGAAAGCTTGATGTCACACTCCTTCGGTTATGCCCGAGTTATTCTTGTGCGGCAGGTGCAATACGAAGGTGCGTGTGGGGCGTTTCTGCAGTGGTCACGCGTTAGGCTTCAAAGTTTGGGTTCAATGATATCGGCGATATCCGTGAAATACACAATGGTCCTGAGAGTGACGTTGTAAAACTGTTGTATGCATATCTCTAAAACAAAAATGTTTGATATCTACAGCCACATCTCCCATCATTGATGGAGATTTACTTTACATTTGTAAAACAGGTAGCATTTTGCCACGTGGCACATAGAGCTGCCTCCTTGATGAGCTAGCTGATCACCTCGCAGCTTAGGGGTTAAGATTGTGATGCACCGAAATGCGGATTCATGTGATTAGTGTACAATTTTTGTGGCATTTCTAATGGTGGATTAGTTGAACTCTCAAGATCCTCGGGAGTTTTCTTGTTTTTGGTAAATGGTAAGCACGATGTCACCACACTGAATGCATTACTCGCAGTGCGTAGTAGCTTATTGTCCATCTCTTCGGTAACTGTAGCACTGCCAAGCAATTCCCAAAAAAATACATAGATTGGATAAGTTGCCTGGCCCCTTTTGGAGCTGAGTGATGGCTTCATTTTGTCTTGTTCCTCCCTGCATTTCACACCAAGCAATGATGCCAGCATAAGATACGCTCACGTAATGAAGGTTGCATGAGGCACGTAATATTGTGTGTATATGTGATTGGCTATGCAGTTGAATGCGTTACTTTGCAGTGTGCTTGTTGCATACACCTCGTGCCCGATTTCCGCTTTGCCTGTTTGCCGTTGCACATTTTGACCTTTGAAGTTGGCATACACGAACGGGTGCTGCGTTCCTTACGTATATAGACATGTACATGCGTGTCCTTCACGACGACTTGCTTATATCGTCACCCTACATTCATGAAATTCCTTTTTGTGCCTACCCATCTGAGCTGACATACGGTAAACTATACAACCGTAGAGCTTGCGTCGCCGCGTGTTCGAATTGCCACCTCCGTGCAATGTCGAGTCTGCACCCTTGCACACCTACATCGGTTCGATATATGTGACACCAAGGCAAACTAAATTAACACGGTATTCTTGTTAAGACCGCGCAATTACATTCAACAGTCTTCAAATGCTACATGAGATTAGGATTATTGCATTCAGCAATTTTGGGGATTAATGCACTCGGCACAACTTGTCTATAGCTTACTTGGAAACGCAGAAAAAAGCCCCAAGCCCCAGAAATTTAAGGTATGTGCCGATAACATCCACGTAGAAGAACATGTAGAGGAAAAAATACTTCATAGCTTCCTGCCACAACGCAATATGCATCACACCCTGAATGACACGATATCCGCCGTCAAAAGGCAGCCCACCATCATTCCAGAGGAAGTGAGAAGCATTTGAAAAATTATCACAGCTGCACTCAATGATAGATGGAATCATGCCCGACCCGGGGGACCTTTTCTGCCCGTTTGCAAGGCCCGCAAAAGGAATGTATAATTGGAATCACCACTCAAGCAAAGGGGGAGAGAAAGCTAGGGGACGGACTGGTGGAGGGGAAACGATGAGCGAGTGCCGGAGAGATGGGGAGGCAGACAACGGAGAGCTACCATACGCAAAGGATACCTCGATAGTCGATACAGACTCGGCGAGAACTAGGTGGGGCCGTGAAAGAACACATTAATCTTGAGACAAATGCGATGCAGTATGGATGCATGCATGCATGGATGGATAGATGGATGAGCAAATGATTGGCACACATGTGAGTGCGCGACGTGCGGAACCCATCAGCCAGTTTGTGTGTGGGTGTCGAGTATGGGTTGCGGAGTAAGCGTCCGCTACTGTCATACCACCCAGGTGACTTCCTTATTCAACGACGGGATCTTATTGCTCCATGAGTGTACGCTAATTGATGGATGATGGAAGATGCACCAAAGTGGTTCACAACGACATTCCTCCTGTTGGTTTTACATTTGATGAATGGATATGTTGGTCGATGAATGTAAATTGGTGGATGGACCACGTTAGTCGATAAAAGTAACTTAATGGATGGGCACCGTAGGATGCACAAAATCAAAACCTGGATGCCATTGGCATGCTTGTACCTGGTACCTTTGGGCATGGACCCACTCATCTTTGTCCGCAGGGGAAGGGCTTGGCGACAGCGGTTACTTGGATTACAGGTGGAAAGGGGGAAAATTAAGAGAAAGGGGAGAGTTGGGGCACTGTGGAGCAAGGTTGGTGATGTTATGGCATTAGCATCCCCGTAGATGTGAGCCTAGCTGGGGCTGTGGAAAGATACCCTCCACTTTAACACATCCCAAACCAACCCATCCGCAAATAAGACCCAGCACAAATACGAATCGCAAAAATCTGGGAGCTCATCCTCCTTTGCATCGCACGTCCGTCAAGGAGATATTCCACTTCGCTGCTCGAGCCCGGGCAAGCTGAAGGTTTCAAACCAAACAGGGGATCCTTAATAGCCGCGCACGCTCCACCATGCACGCTACCCCAAGGTCTTCCTACTTGCTCCGGGCACCCCAAAATTGCCATCTGCCATCGGCATGTGCATCATTCTGGTGGGAAAACACCAAACATAGACACATACGTGCTCGTATCTAGTGAGCGAAAATAACCAAAATAATGCGGGCACAAAAGTGCTCCCTGCAGAATCAACGCAAGCGGGACATCGAACGTGGATCTCACCACCCTTTGCCTCTTCTTATAGCAAAGGCAAACGAATCTACCCTGCTCTCCAAGAGGCGATGCCCACCAGAAAGGCACCACATGAACAACCGCATACAATCCGATCCTAGCGGCGGGGGTGCTGCTGGAAGGTATTAAGGCTGGGTATTATTAGTTTCAAAATCATAATCAGTTATAAAGTAATGGTCAAAACTACAAACCCAATTCGATTGTTGGTTTTGTATCTCGAACCCAATTTGATAGTTCGCTTTGTAGCTTGAACCAAATTCGATTTCGGGCGTTGACCCCCCAAACTAATTCGATAGTGGGCTTTGAAAATCAGAATCGAATCGATTAGTTTCGCCCGCCACAGGCGCGATTCCCCCCCCCCCTTAAGTATGGCGAACATGTGAAATTTCAGAATGGGAAACGTGCCGATGATCGATTATCGAGGGTAATTTTTGACATCCATCCGAGTCGATTCGATTGAAGGCTTGGACTATCTTGTGAACCTAATTTGATTGTGGGGTTTGACCTCCAACCTAATTCAATTGTGGGCTTTGAAATCCTATAACCCAATTCGATGAAAGGTTGGCTGTTCCCCAAAGAAATTCGATTGTGATAATCGTAATTAACTGATTAATCGGACAATCGGTCAAACTAATACCCAGCCTTAGAAGGTATTAAGGTGCTGGGATCCTAGTGGGTTCAGACGAGTGGGTGGCGAGTCAATGCATTGACCGTTGAGATGGCGAGCACGGCCGGGGCCATCCTTCCTAATCTCGGGAGGCTCAATGACCCGCAGGTCCAGCTTCTGCTTCTCCGGTTTTGTGCCCACCCCCGCTTCATGCACCTGGTGCGGGGGGTCCAACCCCGCTTCCTCAAAACGTAGCCTGGCACCGCAGACGGGTTGAATCCGGACTTCGTCCCCCCCGGGAGTTTCCACATCGGAGCCTGAATTTTGAGGATCCATCGGACTTTTTCAAGTTTCGGTCGATGAGACAACCCTTGGACATTCTGGCTGTGGCGTGGGTAGGCAAGCTCTCTTGAGACCAGGCTCTAGGGCGTGTAGGGGGCAGCGGGGTGCTGTGGGATGTGGGCTTGGTGGTTGAGAGGTGGCTCGATTGGCGGAGGTGAGCCGCCTTCAGAGACACTTCAGCAGTGCGCTGGCCGGGCAGTCGCAGAGGGGCTCAGGTGGCCGAGTGAGGCTCATGGAGTAGAGGGGTGGTCCTGCGCGTGAGCTTGGTGGTGGAGATATGGCTCGCGCAACTCGCGGGGCAGGGATGACCCGGCTTCAGGCACAAGCCAACAGTGCGCTGGCGGTGCATATGCAGAGGCGCTCGGGTGGCTCAGTGAGGCTTAGGGGGTCCCGTTCTTCACTAGTGAGCTCCGGAGATTCCGGATAACTGTCCCGAAGTATGTGCTGAATCCTTTGATCCTTGGCGTGGGTACATCATAGTGCAGCCGGTCTTCTGTGGCTACGGGGTGCCAAAGGAGTCGGTCCAAGGATAAGGACATACATAGTTACACACACTGAACGGCATGCGATCGGGCAACAAAAGCCAGCCCACCATCATCCCTGTGGATGTGAGAAGCAAATCAAGAGCAGGACGGGGCCGTGACAAGATACCACAAACGCATACATATTCCCAACCCAAATGCAAAGCAGCATGGAAAGATGAAAAGATGTGACCGATCGTCGCCAAACAATTGTTGGTCTCTGGGTTACACACACACACTGAACGGCATGAGATCGGCCAACAAAAGCCAGCCCATCATCATCCCAGTGGATGTGAAAAGCAAATCAAGAGCAGGGCGGGGCCGTGACAAGATACCACAAACTCATACATATTCCCAACCCAGATGCAAGGCAGCATGGAAGGATGATACGATGTGACCGATCATCGCCCAACAATTGTTGGTCTCTGGGTAACGGAGTAAGCGGACCCTGCTGGCATGCCCCCAGTGGCTCCCGGTCGATGGATGGGACCTGTTACACACACACACACACACACACACACACACACATGGGAATCCGGATGAGTGTCCCGAAGTGTGTGCTGGATCCTTTGATCCCTGGCGTCGGTACATAGTGGAGTCTCCTGTGGCTTCGGGGTGCCAAAGGATTCGCAAGGATAAGCTTGCACACACATGTAATCCAGATGAGATCGGCCCTCTTGATCATTCCCAACCCCTTGGGACAACCCTTGGGGATTCTGGTTGTGGCCTGGGTGGGCAAGCTCTCGTGAGACCAGGCTCTAGGGCGTGTAGGGGGCAGCGGGGTGGTCCCAAATGTGGGCTTGGTGGTTAAGAGGTGGCTCGATTGGCGGAGGTGAGCCGGCTTCAGAGTCACTTCAGCAGTGCGCCGGCAGAGCAATTGCAGAGGGGCTCAGGTGGTCCAGTGAGGCTCAGGGAGCAGAGGGGTGGTCCTGCGCGTGAGCTTGGTGGCGGAGATATGGCTCGCGCAGCTCGGGGGGCAGGGATGACCTGGCTTCAGGCACAAGCCAACAGTGCGCTGGCGGTGCGGATACGGAGGGGCTCGGGTGGCTCAGTGAGGCTTAGGGGGTCCCGTTCTTCACTAGTGAGCTCCGGAGATTCCGGATAAGTATCCCAAAATGTGTGCTGAATCCTTTGATCCCCGGCGTGGGTAGCGGGGTGCCAAAGGAGTCGGTCCAAGGATACGCACACTCACTCATTCAACACACGCATATCAACGGGAGCAACTTTGGTTGTCATCGGTCATGCATGCCAAACCGGGGCCTATGAACTCAACAAAAAACTTAACGAGCTTGTTGTCAGCGCACTTACTATTGATAGCCATATGATGGTGCCAATGTGCACCACGTAGAGAAGTATACTTTCTGACTCCTTTACGATTCCGTGGCCAGTAATTGCTTGTTGATGACTTTCAGCAACCATTACCCCAACCAATGGAAAGTAACCTGAATTTTCTCACATAGCATTACGTATGAAAGCTCGGGTGGTTGTTAAAGATTGGCATTTTAAGCAAGGAAAGGCGGTTGGAAATCAATTATTACCTGCACATCCCATTATCATTTTTTTCCACCATGGAAAGGCATCCTGTGTGGGCGGGCAATGCATAGTCCAACGTTGCGCTTAATAAGTCGATTGAATCTAAAGCATTATGACTTGATGTACACAAGATAAGTTAGCATCAAGGAGTGATATGTGAGTTTCAAGGAAGCGATAATCTAGCTATATCCAATATGCATGTTCGATAGGCATGCATGCATGGTGTGTATCATAGAAAGACTTTGCACCTCAATGTACTTGACGGAGAGCTTTTTCCCGAATATAATTGTAAACAGATTGTTGGTCAAGCCTGCTCCTGGAAAATATACCTGATACATGTAAGGCAAAGTGCAAAGATTACAATGTTGAACTTGTATGATATGTATGTAATAAGAGGAGGCCTCATCAGGCCCATTTTCAACAAAACAAGCGCTGCCACTGGTATTCACGAAATCCCGGAATCCCGATACGGCGACCCACCCAAAGATTGCTTGAGTGGAGGCAGTTCACGTCCCCAGACAACAAATATCCGCTTGAAAAAAGGAGGCAAGCAAACCATGCGAACATTCCTGGCATGCACCAATAGTCGTGATTGGCCTTCTAATTTTCCACCTAACCTTCATCTGGGGAAAGATATATCGGAGCCCGCTGACCTCTAGAAGTTCCCCGGACATAATCCTCCAATTTCATAGTCTGGTCTTTACTCCAATATAGGCCGCCCCCACCACCGTGTGCACCCAATGCCTCCCCTTGCTTGTGCTATATAGACTTTTGTGCATAATCTGCCTGGCAGGTGGGCCATTGCAAAGAGACAATGCACGGTATCATTGTGCTTGAGGTGCCACCTATGTCCGGGCCAGAATCTGACGTTTTTGGCCTAAACCCTACATCAGTTAGGGTTCCGCGGGATTCGGAACGCCAATAGTTGGACTCAGGCCGCAATTTTTTGCAGCGATTTAAAAAACCTATTGCGTGAGGACCCCAATGAAAAAGAAATGCCATCGGATATCACATGATCGAGTTATTCCCTGTGCCCACTGGTGAGTTGGTGCACCTATGTTTGTGCCAAGTCTGGCTACACGCATCACTTTGTATCTATACAAACCCGAATTTCATACAATATAACTTGTAGGGAAAAGGGTGTAGTTGGAAGAGTTTAATAGATAACCAAGTTCTGTAAAGCCAAGGATTTAAAAATCAGGTAGACCTATACGTATCTTTAATGCCAACACATCAATCTGCCATTTGGATGCCTTGCCAGAGGTTGCCCACTGATGACGAATTGACCCTGAATATCACGCTTGCCTCATCAGTGGGCACAAGGAATAGCTCGATCATGAGATGTCGAATGCCATTTTTCTTCTTCGCTAGGGTCCTTACGCGATGGGTTGTTTAAATCGCTGCAACATATTTCTGCCCAATTCCGACTGTTGGCGTTGCAAATCCAGCAGAACCCTGGTAACTGGGTTAGGGTTTTGGCAAAAACCGTGATATTCTGGCACATATATAGGTGCACCATCTCTGGTGATGAAATTGTCAGATTCTTACTTATTAACGCATTAAAGCCACACATAGGTCTGATCGATTTTAGAATCCTTGGCTTTACAAAACCCTATATCTATAAAACTCTTCCAACTATAACCTTTTCCCTACAAGCTATATCGCATAAATTTTGGGTTTGTATATAGATACAAAGTGAGGCGTGTGGTCACGACCTGGCACAAACATAGGTGCACCATCTCCAAGGCATAAACAACTCTCACACAAGAAACACATACTTGAGGGCTTCTCCAGAGGCTTGCACCCGAAGAGCGCCAAACACTCTGAAACCACTGAGCTGTGACAGCCTTGAGTTGTCATTGGAGCCTGTAAGGGCATTCCAAAATGATATATTTTGAAGAAGATGGGCCCTTTACCACACTACGGGGCATACCGGATCTCCTTTGAAGAACTGATAAACGCACACCAGCATCAAAAGGACATCAAATAGTAGAGTCCACAATGCAAGTGCATTAGCAGCAGGCAAACCACCAGTGTTGTCAGTGTTGCCGTTGTCCCCGGCAGGTTCATAGCCAGGCGGTAGTGTGGGTGGTGGAGGGGAAGTGAAAAGAGGATACGGAGGGGGAGGGGAAAGAGGAATGGGGGGTGGTAAAGGAGGGGGAAGCGTTGCAGGAGGAGGGCAAGATGGACTTGGAGGAGGAGGATAATTGTTAAGGGAGTCCCCACTTAATAGCACAAACACAAGGTAAATCTTCGGGTACACCCTGGCACATAGAAGCCGCAAAGAGTTACCTTCAATCATCAATATAATTCGCAAAGAGTTACCTTCAATCATCGATATAATTGGAGTATATATCAAGATACTCGACAACTACAACAAATTGTTTTGCACTTTGAGGGCTGCAAAAATATCTCAAACAGGGCCAATTTTCGCTATCTGCCCCCGGCGAGAGACTTCAAGACTGTCTGAGATGCAATTTGAGATTTGGTTTTGAACATGCACTCCGGGGCCCAATTTGGGAGTGAGGGATCAGCTTCTAAGCCCAACAAAGCTACGAGCACTTTTAAAAGTCGGGCAGGCGGCTTCAACACAGAATTTGAATATATCTGTCTTGAAAGCTCAATATAGATATGTGCAAGGTTACGACAACTGACGGTGCAAACAGTTAATATGTAAGTCACGTACCACCTCAACTACGATGTTCACGGTATAAAACAATTTGATAACTTAACTGAGAGGAAAAAGGGGATTTGTAGACTGTGCTTGGGGGCACCGCTATTCCCACCGCTGAGATTTTAACGGAACTTCAAAGGCATTATAGTGTACGCACCACAACAAGATTAAAAACAAACTCCATGCATAATCTTTCATTCCCATTTTTTCGTTCTTGTATAAGAACTGAGTAACGTCCACTTCCACTTTGACTTTCCGGTAGTGGATCTTGGGAGTGAACATGCGATGGAACCAGCCTCCGGGAGGTTGAGGCTCTGGAGGGGGCACATTGATCCAGATTGTCTGCCCTGCTCCCGGGTACCCTTGCGGAATCTGCACGCTAAGCCTTGTACGAGTTTCACTGGTAGGAATATGAAACTCGATAGTTGTTAGAACTTCTTGTTTTGGCACCGCTTCTTGGGCCACATTGAGGACCGGAGTCGTGAAGTTGCCTGTCTTTGAAGCGTTGCCAGGACTGTTAGGAGCGTTTGGGACGCTGCCACTGGAGGGATAACTCCCAGGACCAGTATTCACACTGTAAGGAGTCACCCATTGGACGGTCCTTAAGTCAATTGTTAACGTTCGACTTTGAGTAATTTGACCGGGAATCGTAAACAATATCGTGCCCCCTGCTCCCTGACTCAGCAGGAATCGGACCATATTGCATGGGTTGACCTTGTACCCCATTCACAGGTATTTGAATATCGAAGAATACCAGCGCTGTTGGAATCTGGCCAGCGTTGGCGGAAATTGGACCAGGCATCGTCGCCATCCGCGCTCTACTAGATTGCCTCAAGCAAATGTCGAATATAAGCAGTGCCTGCCACCCTCAGTGCCGACGGTGCAAATTCACGAATCGTGCAACAAGCTCGCTATTATTTTTGTACGAGCCCACACCTCTTGACTACAGTATCGCAGGTTCCTCCAAGACCTAGACCAACACGAACAGCTCAAGCGCTCAACAGCAGTGCAGCAGTTGGAGTTGCACGATCGATGATGTTGATGATCGATGATGATGCAAGATCCGGCCCAGAGTAGGGCCGGGGAAATTAATTTACTCATACGCCCGACGGGCGTGGTTTTTTTTTTTCTTTTTTCTGATGATGCAAGATCGAAGATGCATCCATTTGTGTAGATTTGAGGACATTTTGGTTCGGGGATTATGAGATCGACCGTAGCGTAACGCTGCAAGTGTCCACGAAGGAGTTTCAAGCAAATTTCCCACGCCAAAGACGACATTCACCACGTGCTGACGTTGGATGAAAAACAAGTAGTAGATTTCTGCTGTGAAGCTGATATTCTGCTGATCTGTTTTAAAATCCTCTGATAATTATGGGAGATATGCAGGCAAAGGCTGATGAGGTGAGCCAATGGAATCAACTGAAACCTTTGCTTTGATAATTTCCCGCTCTCTCACCGTTTCTTCTTGGTGTTCGCGAATTTGAAGCACCTGGAAAGCTGTTTACGCTTAGGCACGCAAGAAGACTGAAATGGAAGACTTATTGCTGACGGCCTCTAGCCTTGGGCTCCTCGGTGATGTACGGATCCTGAACTGTACAGCTCCGCCATCCTGTATGTTTTTGAGTTTCCCAGAATACCTTTGCTGCTCCGATCGCTTCGTGGCACGTTGGGTGTTGCGCGATTGAATCTGCCATGAATCTGTGTGCTTTCTTGTAGCGTTACGTTTGCAGAATTTTTGCGGCATTCTGTTCGTTTCTTTTCCACGGACAACTTACTCCAAGATGCGACCGGAATGTAAGTTGACTCCTTGGCGAACGCTGTTTCCCCCGTGAAACTGTTTTTGGACTTCAGGTCGAGACCCTGATCGAAACCCACGGTACTCCAGCTAAAGTCAGCGATAAAAGTGGACTGACGGCCCTGCACCATGCCTGCCAGCGTGGGGCGTTGGACGTCGTCAAGTGCGTCGAAATCAGCGAAAAGTCTTCCTCTCAATATGCCTGCCTGTGAATATGCTTAGTGCTACGCATTCACTTGACTTCCTATGTTGTGCTTTGATATGTCAGGTTATGCTTTTTGTCAACGCCTGATACTCTGTGCCGTGGAAGCGATGCGGAAACTTGACCGTCGATACCATTTCTCTTTCAGGTTTCTCATAGCTCATGGAGCGGAAGTAGAAACTGAAGATAAATTAGGGAGGACGCCACTGCATGCAGCCGCAATTTGGGATCACCCAGAGGTGCGCTCACCCTGCTTAGAGTCTCAGTTCTCGGCCTGCCAGTTGATCAAGATCACGTCAACATCAGATTCCCCGATGGAAGGCTGTTGTTCTCGACGCTATTTCGCTTGGTTAAGATCATGGCCTCAGTGTCATCCAACATCAGTTTTACGACGCTATTTGGTTTATGAAGATCAAGGCCTAAGTGTCGCTGCCGTTATTCTGATAAAGGTTTCATACACATATTCAGGGTCGTTGCCTGCGATTGCGAACCGTGTTTCTTCACTGTTGGGTTGCGGTTTAGGCGATTTACAAACGGTCAACAACGCTCACGGCTGTCACTGCCCGACATCATTACCCTTCTATCTGTGTTTCTCGAATAATGAAGACGCAGCTTTATCCATCCCGGAAGCGTGAGATTCATGGGAGATTCTTCCGAACAGGTGGTCAAGTTCTTGGTTGGCCGAGATGCGTACCTCGAAAGTAAGCCGAGGCTGCCGTTCCTTCCCCATTCGCCTCGTTGCATGAATAGCGTCGGCTCGGTGTATGAATAATGTGCCCAGGATCTTTTGCACTCATCCCCTGATGTACGTGTGCCGTGCCCGAGACTTTTTGTGCTCGCTCCTTCCTGCTGTTGGCGTGTCCGAGAACCTTCAGTAACTCTCCTTCTATTGGCTGATATCCGCGGAGCCGTGTCCTGGAATCGACGCCTACCAGAACGCCGCAAAGTCGTCGCCGGAGTTTTTAGAGCGCTTCCTGTTCCCAGCCGCGGCCTCGCTCACAGATCCGGCGAGGTCTTGCCTGCCTGCTTGGGCTCACGAGTGAGTGGATCTGAACAGGCAACGACTATTCCGACGAGACGCCGCTGCTCCTGGCCGTCCGTAACTCCCCTCTGGATATGGTGAAGCTGCTGCTCTCTTTGGGCGCCTCTACAGATTCCCGCAGCAAAAACGGCCTCTCTCCCCTGGGCGAGGTAAGTTCTCAACGCCCACCCCTAAGTTTCGTTCCCCCCCTTGGCTCTCAAGAAGCGCGGCTGTATTATATGCGTCATATGCAGTATATTACAGTGCCCTTGGCTCTCAAGAAGCACGGCTGTATTATATGCGTCATATGCAGTATATTACAGATAAGTATATCATTTCCATATTCAGCTCTTCACCGTGGAGGAAACGAGTTTTACTAAAAAGTCATAACTGCAAGCCAGCTTCCTTCGACGTGCGGTATATGGGTGCCCTGAAGAGAACAAGTGCTGAGGCAGGCGCTCATTCGTGGTAAGCTGGACGTGGCGGAGGTCTTGGTGGGCGCGGGAGCCAAGCTGAATGAGCGGGCCACCGGCAAGGGTGGCTATTCCCTGCTGCATATCACTGCGGTGTGAAGGCCCCTCTGGCGGCTCCTCCACTGGTGCCATCCGCACCGGTGTCTTGCGCAGACCAATCCGGGCGCTTGCTCTCTTCTTCATAGCAGTCTCTTACGAAGACCCTCGGCTGAGCCCCGGAAGCCGGTCACCGTCCCCCGGATCTCTGACACAATTTTCGTGAAAGGTGGCGCTGGAGGCCGACCATGATGTCCCTTGCTAGTGATGTATCTCAAAAACTCAAAATTGATTGCGCTTTTCTGTGCGGTGCACAGACAGGAGAAAAGCAGACGTATAGGAGTATGGGGCCTACGAAATTCTGGCACCATGGTTACATGCATTGATCGTAGTTCGAGAAACCTCGACCCGCAACTCGTACTCTTGACCAGGGAGCGCCGTCGGTCGCCTCCATCAAGAGTTGGCGCACCCGAACACCATCTTGATCCGTCCGAGGCACGCTTGGAACCCTGACGGCTGCCGCGAAGTGCATGACAGGGCCTCGGCCGCACGGATGCCATGAAGTTCCTCCTGCAGCGCGAGGTGAACGCCAAGAGCGCAGAGAACAAGGACCGCCTCACACCTTTGCACTGCGCCGTGATGGCCGGTGAGCCACCCCCTTCTTGCGCCAGCGTGATGTGCTTACGACCACCTCTCGGGCCTGCACTTGACGGTCCTCGGCGGTGACTAGCCTGCATCCATCACTCTCTATGCCTGCACTTGAGGGTGCTTGGTATCCAGAGCCTCCCTCACCGTCTCCATGGCCGATGACATGCCCTACTTTTGGACCGGCTCTTCAGGACGGCTGGCCTTCCTGCTGTCCTGCGGGGTGGCTGACACCAGGCGGCGGGCTCACGTGTGGGTGGGGCTCCGAAACGTGAGCAGACCAGGCGGAGGCTGTGGAGCTGCTGTGCAGCAAGAGGGACTATCTCGATGTGAACGCGGTCAGCGCTGAGCGCCTCACGGTGATTCCTCCTCCGCGCGCCGCTCATTCCACACCCCACCTTTTTTAAGGCGCTCCTCATCCCCGGGGGTCCCCTAATATGTGAGCCCCCTCACCTCTGTTGCATTCCCATCCTCTTTCACCTGAGTTGCCCTCGCCACCATTGCCCCCTGCTGCTGCAGCTTCTTCCATCTGAGTTGCCCACGCCACCATTGCCCCCTGCTGCTGCAGCTTCTTCCATCTGAGGGGCCCCTCCGGTCTGGCGCAGGCTTTGGATCTCGTGCCGGTGGACTCGGAGTCGGCGCAGCGCATGCACAAGAAGTTGCGCTCGGCAGGGGCAAAGGTGCGCCTCGCGCATGTACCGTGGGGGTCCCCGGGAGCGCCCCCTGTGAGTGAGGCACTGACCTGAACACCGCAGATGCGTGCAAGGTGGTGGCTGGCAAGTGGCGGCGCGGCCTGGCCGGCGTGGCGTGCAAGGTGGTGGCTGGCAAGTGGCGGCGCGGCCTGGCCGGCGTGGCGTGCAAGGCTGGGGCGAGTCAACAGTAGCGCAGCCTGGCAATTGGTGTTCCCCTCGAAGAGGACATGCGAGGCATGGACGTGAGATGGGAATGCGGAAGGTATGTCTCTTCGGTGCGTTTGAGCCGAGGTTCCCTCCGCGTGGCACTCCCAGAAAGCAGCGGACCTGCCCAAGAAAGAGCAGGAGAAAATCAAGGAGGCGGAGCCCATGGTCATCACAGAGTTCCGTGACCTCAGCGTGACTGATCAGGATCGTAAGATCAAGCGGTGCGCGCGCTTGCCCGGTCAATCTTGCGGTATGGTTGCCGTCTCTCCCGCGTTTGCGCGGACCAGAGCTGGCTACTGGCTCGGACGGGGGATGCGGGAAAGGGCTGACACGTGCACGAGCCAGGCGCAAATCAGTTTGGGCTTCGTGCGCATTCCGCCGTGTTCGAGCACGCTTGAGCCTGCGGGAGTCGAGGGTGCCGGCATGCCGCACGGGTTTATGGGTGCGCACAGCACATTTCAGCTTGCCGCGCCGTTGCGGAGGCGCGCTTCGTGTCCACTGTCGATCTCGATTGTTAACCATCCTCTGTACCTCATGTCCGCCGCCACAGCTTTCCTCCAGGCCCCGCATTCCACGCCCTGGCGGGCGCCGGCCAACGTGGAGGATTGATGTTAGCCCCGCAGGATAAAGCTACGTCGCGGGATTTGGCGTAGGTGGTATAAACTCGAGGAGGAGGCCCTGCAGAAGGAGGGGGTCGGGGAGGAGGCCCGCATCCGCCTCAACAAGCTGTGCAAAATTGAGAAGGTGTGGCAGCTCCCTTTCTGCGCTCCCAGCTCATTGGGGTGAAGGGCTGCACGGGGTGCACGGCAGGGTAGTACCGACCAGATAGGCGCCAAGCCGGTGGAGTCGAGCCTTCCGCATTGTTCCCGCAATGTCACAGCCCAATGAGCATGGAGATGTATAGGAACTGCTATCGCATCATATTCGCGGAAGCCGTTGTTGATTGGCAAGCTCCATTGTGTCTTTGTCCGACAGCTTTGAAGTCGGCTTGCTTTACCCGAAATGACATGGCGTTCTAATATAATCGAAATGGCATGTCGGGTAAAGCAAGCCGACTTCAAAGCTGTCGGACAAAGACACAATGGAGCTTGCCAATCAACAACGGCTTCCGCGAATATGATGCGATAGCAGTTCCTATACATCTCCATGCTCATTGGGCTGTGACATTGCTCTGGGAGGACTCGGCAAGGAGAAGCGGTCCCCCGAGTTTCTCCATCCTGGGTGTGGAGCTGCGGCCTGGCGTGTGGGCCGCGGAGGCTGCCGGGCCTGGGGGATGATCGTGCAAACTGCAGGCTGCTGCCGACGCCTCCGCGGAAATTAGGGGTATGGCCATGGCTTGCAGTGCCGCTTACAGTTGCACCGTGTAGGGCCAGCATGCAGCAGGAGCTTGGGGCAGAGAAGAAGGAAGGGAAGGGAGAGCGCTGTGGGTGATGCCACGGAACGGGTGCAGGACCTCGAGATTATGAGCGCCCTGGAGATGGTGCGCGGTGACGGGGAGTTCCAGCTGTACATGCGGGACCCTACCGTGCGGCAGGCTTTCGACGAGGTGGGTGTCGCTCCTGGCGCACGTGGGCTCTTGTAGAGGTGACTGGTGAATCGAGGGCCACCAGTGCAGGCTGCTGCTGTTGCGGGCGGCGCAGGACAGCAGCCGGCTGCCCTCTCACGTGCGGATGATCATAGGCCCTTCGTGCTGCTGTGTCACGCGGTGGCCAGGGACTGCAGCCTTTGCTATCGCATTGTGTTGACGCAGCGCTGCTCTCCACCATGGGAGCGCTGCGTCACATCCGGGCGGCTGCCAGCTGGATCCCTGACTGCCACGTGGTCGCGCCATTTCCCCTCGCAGGTGAAGGCGGACTGCAACAACATTCTCAAGTGGAACGACAACCATCGTGTCATGTTTGTCATGCAGCGCTTCCGCAAGCTGCAGAACATCCTGCGCCCGCACAAGTTCCAGGTGCCGGGCGACCCTGTGGTGCCCTCGCATCCGCACCACCGCCGCTGCAAGCCGCCCTTACAAGATGCCTCCGTCGCGCATTGCGGATCCGTCCACGCGTGATTGGACCGGCTGGCGTGGCATCTGCCGCCCATGTGTGATTGGACCGGCTGGCGTGGCATCTGCCGCCCATGTCACCAGCCTGGCAGACCGGGTGCGCGGAGCTGATGGCAGTGCTCCGGTCCGCCAGGTGTCATTAAATGAGTTATTGGTGGACATGGACAAGGAGAAAGATGCCAGCGGCTCCGTCGGCATCGGCAATGCCCAGGTGGCGTGGGCCTTCCCGTGCTGGCCCGGAAAGCTCACCGGGTGCGTGTGCCATGCTGCCGGTGTGCGTCAAACGGTGGAGCTTTGGCATACGCATGGAGCTATATGGGAAATTTGAGGGCGGCTCTGAGGGGCGGCTGTGGCGCGGCGGAGGCCAGCTGGCGCGGATCGGCGAATGGGAGGCGGCGCGTGCGGCCATATGCGAGAAGGACGAGTCCAAGGCCAAGGACGCAGCAGAGGCGAGCTCAGCGCCTTGCTGCACACCTCCACTGCCTGCCCCAGCTCCCCCTCTGGGAAGCTCAGAAGTAGGAGGGTGGCCTCCTTACGGCCGGGCCTCTTACTCGTGATCACCGTCGCTCGCGCTGCCCGAAAGCCTCCGCGATGTCGTGCATTGAAGTTGAGTGCCGGAGCGCCCTCCGCAGGCTGAAGAGAAGGAGAGCCGGCGATGACCATGTGGCCCGAGGGAGCCTGTGAGAGGAGGGGGAGGTGCGAGCGTGGTGACAGACTGCATGCCGGGAAGCTGTGCGCCGAGAGCAGCTCAAGCGCGGGGTGAGTGAACCAATCAGAGCCCATAACGCCCGTGGAAGCTTCGCTCTGGTGACTTCAGTGAAAGCCGAGCGCTGCCGGTGTCACTTCATTTTCGCATGTTCGATCGGACTGTGGCAGCTGCTGCTCCTCGTATCGCTGATGCCACTGAGGCCCCGCTGGTGTCTCGTGTCGGGTATCTGGTGTCGCGGGTATCTGGTGGGAAGGATGCGGCGCGCCCGACTCCTCTTTTACTCCATCCGGGATGCTCAGGGCCTTTCTTCTCTCCTGGATGACCGTTCGAGGGGGTTTGGTCACGCACGGGGGTGGCTCAAAGCGCGCGCAGGCGTGCGATCCCTTGAGGATAGAGCGATGATCGATGGGGTGAGGGTCGGTCCGGGGATCAGCCCAAAGCACTGACAGGCCCGGAGGAGGAGGAGGAAGAGGAGGAGCCGGATGAGGAAACCCTGGCCAAGGTGAGCGCTAGAGCTGCGGTGGGCGCCACCAGCGGGTCTCCAGCCGAGGGCGCTACCAGCAGGTCTCCAGCCGAGGGCGCTACCAGCAGGTCTCCAGCCGAGGGCGCTACCAGCAGGTCTCCAGCCGAGGGCGCCACCAGCGGGTCTCCAGCCGAGGGCGCTACCAGCAGGTCTCCAGCGCTACCAGCAGGTCTCCAGCCGAGGGCGCTACCAGCGGGTCTCCAGCCGAGGGCGCTACCAGCAGGTCTCCAGCCGAGGCGCTGCCAGCGGGTCTTCAGCCGAGGCGCCACCAGCGGGTCTCCAGCCGAGGGCGCCACCAGCGGGTCTCCAGCCGAGGGCGCCGGTCTGAATTTGAGCGCCTCTCTGTCTCTGGGTGGTGATCTCCGAGAGCCCCTCTCACCAAGCCCCTCTCTGGTCCCTGCCTCTCCTTCCTCGTTTGCCCCCTCCCCCAAGACCCGCGTCGACGGTGGCAGATGCGCTTGAGGCCCATCCTCCAGCCGCAACAGAACAAAACCCAAATCCCACGTCTCTCTCTGCGAGATGAATTAGTGCTGCACTCCCGGGGATCCTAGGTGTGGAGGGATCGGAATCTTTGCTGCCACCCTCTTTGGTGGGAGAGGACTCAAGGGTGGCTCAGGACCGTGGTCTTCCTGCGCCCCTCTGGGCGTGGTGGCAAATGGAGGGTTAGGCTTGCGCGCGCTCCCCCTGTGGTTGGATCTGAGGTCGTGCTCACCTGGTGGATGTGTGCTCGTGCTTGCGCTGCTTTCTTTGACAACCGGCGCCCAAGCTACCCGACTGCCCGAGAAATGCTGTGTGGCTGCCCCATGCACCAGCTCTGGCGCTCAGAGGCCAGAGGCACATACACTCGGGGAAAGACACTGACCTCGGATTTTCTGGAGCTCCGGAGATAGAGCTCCGCGGAGATCCAAGGCCCTTCCCGCCACACCGAGCCGCCCAAGCGTGTTTGATCCAAGACCCTCCCCGCCACACCGAGCCGCCCAAGCGTGTTTGATCCAAGGCCCTCCCCGCCACACCGAGCCGCCCAAGCGTGTTTGCGACTGCTTTGCCTGCGCGCCGAGGGTACTCCACCAAACCTGGGCTCGCGCTGACCGGGCTCGCGCTGACCGGGCTGGCGCTGACCGGGCTCGCGATGACCGGGCTCGCGCGGACCGGGCTCGCGCTGACCGGGCTTGTGCTCAATCTTCTGGCCGCTCAAGCCACGCCCCGAATCTCTGATGTGAGTCACATGTGATCCTAAACGTCCCGCAGCCACGTTCAGCATCCGGCACAGTGTCCAGAATCGTGTGCTGTAGGAGGACATGCTGGAGGGGCTCACCCGATGCGGGCAGCGCAGATGAAGGCGGAGGCGGAGGCAAAGGAGGCGGAGCGGCGGGCGGCGCTAAC
Organism: Cymbomonas tetramitiformis; assembly: GCA_001247695.2. Lineage (NCBI taxonomy): Eukaryota > Viridiplantae > Chlorophyta > Pyramimonadophyceae > Pyramimonadales > Pyramimonadaceae > Cymbomonas > Cymbomonas tetramitiformis. Next base: position 33,234 of record LGRX02005099.1, read on the forward strand.
TCCGAAGGAGCGCCGTCAGGAGGATGAGAAGAACTACACCGAATGGCTAGATCAAGTGATGCCGATGCCAGAGGAGAAGAAGTTTGAGACCTGGGGCGAGTGGTGGAAGGACTTTGCCTGGCAGGTGCACCCCATGCCCCCAAGTCGGCATCCTCTGCCTTCTTCTGTCCACCTTCAGGCTGGACCTCGCCTTCAGGAGGGACCCCTGACATGTTTTTGCACGACCCCTCCCTCTGGTAGCGCCCTCCCCGGAGCCAAACTAAAGCCTCGTGAGGCAAGGGCTATGGTGACCACCTCGCTGGGTAAGTGAGGCTGAGGTTTGCGGTTGTTTGACACCGTAAGTGAGGTCTGGTGATGGCGCCCCCAGCTGGGCAAGTGAGGTCGGGGGCGGCGGGGGTCATTCCGGGCAAGTGCTGGGCAAGTGAGGTCGGGGCGGCGGGGGGTCATTCCGGGCGCCTTGCTGGGCAAGTGAGGTCGGGGGCGGCGGGGGTCATTCCGGGCACCTTGCTGGGCAAGTGAGGTCGGGGCGGCGGGGGTCATTCCGGGCAAGTGCTGGGCAAGTGAGGTCGGGGGGCGGGGGTCATTCTGGGCACCTTGCTGGGCAAGTGAGGTCGGGGGCGGCGGGGGTCATTCCGGGCGCCTTGCTGGGCAAGTGAGGTCGGGGCGGCGGGGGTCATTCCGGGCACCTTGCTGGGCAGGTGAGGTCGGGACGACGGGGGTCATTCCGGGCACCTTGCTGGGCAAGTGAGGTCGGGGCGGCGGGGTCATTCCGGTGCTGGGCAAGTGAGGTCGGGGGCGGGGGGTCATTCCGGGCGCCTTGCTGGGCAAATGAGGTCGGGGGCGGCGGGGTCATTCCGGGTCTGTTAGCTGGGGAAACAACTGGGGATCATGCTCTTTGTGCTGGCGATCACACTGACGTGCCAGAAGTACAATCTAGGCCCGTTTGCAATGTGCGCTTCCCCCAAGCAACCCCTGCAGGCCCTGCAGTCTGCCGACATTCTCACCTGCCCCAAGCTCCCCCCAACAATCTGCCTCCCCATCCCAGCTCCCCAATTGCCTGCCACCAGCCCAGCCCCCCATCACTGTGGTCCTGCATCCCACCTGAAAGTGAGTACAATTGAAGCATGGGGAGTGGAGAACAGGTTCAAGGATATGGAAGAGAAGGTGAAAGAACGTCGGAGGATGGCAGGAGAAACGCCAGCTGGTGGTGGGTTTATTTCAGCATAATATGGATTCCCCACTTTGATCTGCACCTGTGCTGATGAACTCTAGGTTAATTGTCCTGTCATCAAACAAGTGCGGTGAGCTGTGGAGGAGATGAGGGATTGGGTCATCGTTATTTGGTGGAATACCAGGGGATCCTGGTTCTGATATGCTCGGCGACATGATTGAGGACTCGCAGTTTGAAGGATTTAGTGACAGCCAAGACGGCACCTTAGGTAAGACAGCTGGCTCGCAAATACATGTCTCCTATTGCCCGCTGCCGTTCTCATGGTGTAGAGTGATTTCTCGCCAGAGTGTCCTTTTCACAGGGTGTACACGAACTTCTCTATGTCCATGATTACCATGTGATCCTGGGCTAGTGCTTGGCATTGCAGGGGGTAATGAATACTATGCAGAGCACACCACGGATGAATTATAGTCTTTCAGAGAAAACCACTAATGATGCTGCAGTGCCGGCTGTGTTTTAAGTTGATAAGTACCTGTGCATTATCCTTGGGTTATCGCCACCATTCTGTATAGTGTCCTTAGCAATGCATCATGCACTTATCACACATTGAATAGATTAGAAATGGTTAGAACTGTGGACTCTATTTGGAAACTGCAATAAGATTTGAACTGATGGTATCACCTGTGATGCATAGTTGTATGGCATGCGTCGGACTTACAAAGTTAATCACTGACATATTGTGGTTGGTGAACTAAATCAATCGATGGTCGTATGCTGCACTATGACACAACTCGAGTTTGTATGACGGCACGACCGAAATTCTGGGTTGTCTATGTCTGATTGAATCGTCACTGTGTCGTGAGTATGGTTTGCGTCATCGTAAACGAATCATCATTGTCAACCTGAGTCGTGATTCGTGACATCGTATGTCTCCTTCCAAGGATTGGGATCATGTTGATAAGCATTATAATCACCATTCGACATATCGACCGTTCTTTCCCCCCGCATTTCATGTTGGCTTAAGGGGGACCTTTAGATCGACTGGCATAGTCCCTCGCATTCTCTGTTAACTACAGATGATGGAAGAAACACACTGGGCGTCCAAACGTACTTATGCCACTTGCCACTTTGGTGCATTTAATACGACGATCAAATTGTATCCAGGAACGTGTGCGCAACGCGCCGGATCTCAACCACTCTTTCTTCTAGAACGCAAATCATCTTCCCCATCGGCTAACAAAAAATAAGTGCTCCCATTGAAGGTTTAAATTGTTGTACTATTCATTGGACACTACTTGTAATTTCCGACGCAAATATTAAGGTTACAAATTCCTCACAATGTATATCGCCATTTCAGTTTCTGTGCCCGGAGGCACAGCGTGAGCCGATATGTCTATGCGTCCGTATGTGTGTCATCGGGGGTAATCTGGGATTGGCACGATGACAGTGAAATTGGGCTTGAAATCACGATGAGAATGAATACCAGATGTCCGGGGTATGACAGTATGACACTATGACACTATGCCAGTATGACAGTATGACACTATAGTAGTATGACAGTACTGTGGGGGGTGTCATCGTGGAACTCAGTCAGACCCTCGAAGAATGGTCAGATTCGCATCGGGGTTGAAAAGACAATGAAATCGAATATCAGATATTAAGGTTATGACAGTATGACAGTATGACGCTATGACAGTATGACAGTATGACAGTACAGTAGTATGACAGTACTGTGGGGCAGTCATCGTGTCAGCCTGTTGGCATAACATCTGAATCGAGAATGACGAATCGGAATTAGAAATGAGATCGGATCGGGAACTGAACGTTGAGCCGAAGTGTGACATCGGCTCTCGAGTGGTTGACCCTGCAACCTGAGTGACGAGTGAATAAGTAGAGCACTTGAGAAGTGTTTAGCCTTCAGAACTCGGAACCGAATTATCGTTTGTACCTCAATCTGGCCCTGATCCAGTATATTATAAAAATCCGAATTGTGTACCTTTGCACGTTCAATCAAAAACATATCTCCGAGCATCTGTCGTCGTGCCCCTGGCACATTTGGTATCAGCGTGCTGCGATTTCGCCTCTGCGCAACTCGCCCACGGGCCTTTTGTAACTTCCGTTGTAATACAGGGGGAGAGCTGCACTTCCGGCTATCTGGGCGCAATTTTAGCCTCCGTAAGTACATTTTTTTTCGTATACAACGGCCGTATCCTTTGGAAAACATCTCCAAAACTTCATATTTTCGCCCCTTAACACTGGGGGCCCAACCAGGCTCAGAAAAGTCAACATTCGTTTTCCGATCTTAACTTCCAAGTCTGCCCCAGGCTACAAACAACCGTCAGGGAGCACCCTAAAGGGTTTCCCCGGTTTATAGTAGCCAGGAAAACCTCATAGCCCACTTTCTAGAGCCTTAAAAAGGCGAAAAACAGCCAAAAACAGCCCAAAATAGCCGTTTTAGCCCGTTTTCAGCCTACCCCGAAACCTTCCACAGTAGCCCCCACCACCAAAAACTCCTTCCCCAGACCCCATAGGACACCCTAGAACCCCCCAATACCGCCCTCACGGCCACCAGCAGCTGGGAAAGCCCCTCAAAACAGCGCTTTTAGTGGCTTCTGGACAGTTTCTGGACAGTTTCTGGACACCTCTGGTTTACCCTCTGGCTGGAATATTTTGGGAGTGTACGAAGTCCGGTTACCTTCTGGGACCTTGCTGAGCTTTCTGGTTGCAGTTTCTTGACCCCTGCCTGCATACATAGGCACTTGAAATCTGTGTCGCGGAGCCCTGGCGAAATTTTGAGTTCGCCGGTGCATGGCAGTACCCCCTTCGCCAGAAGAATACAGAAGAGCGTGGTGGAAACAAGGACCCATCAAGTGGGTGTTCCCCCCTGACCCTACCTACCCACCAGCAGGCGCCTTCTGGCAGAGCGGTCCGTGGAGCGGTCCTCCTTCCCCCTCCTCCTCTTCAGACGACGAGGTGGAAGACAACTGAGCGCCTGGACAGCATACACCCTGGCTATTCCACCAGCGCGCCACTACCGTGAGTGGTACTACCAGGGGTTCACGGTTTTCGTCTTCAACTACCCGGACCCTTACCACCCAGCAATACCGGTGCTTCCTGGTGAAACCTTGGCCGACGCTCCACCTTCTCCAGAAGTCAGCCCTACACCTTCACCTCCTCCTTCCCCCCCTCACGAAAGCGACACTGAATAAATAAAGGCGAGCACTTCCTACCTTCTGCTCACCTGTGGCTTTTGCCACACCCAGCGTGCGATCTGATCAGCTCAGCAGCCAGTATGTCGCAACATATATCAGAGTCCTTTCCCAGCATGGGGGTCAGTGCAGAGCCGTCACGCCCCCCATTGTTCTCGCCCCTCACCTTCCCATCACCCGCCGCTTACGCTTCCGCTCACCCCATTCCACATCCAGGCACCACCATGCCCTACACAGCGGTGCCCCGCCCTTATACTATGCCGGATGGCACCCCCGCACAGGCTGTATGGAACGGCGTCAATTGGGTATTGCCCCAATCAGCGCCCCTCGCTGGGGGAGTATCACCAGTGCCGTTCACACTGGGAACCCATCACCCCGTGGGCGCATATCCCACACCGTTCCAACAACAGCTACAGCAGCAGCAGCAGTGGCTCGCGTATCAGCAGCAGCAACAGCAGTGGCTTCAGCAGCAGCCACTGGAACCGATGCAGCAGCAGTTACAGCAGCAGCAGTTACAACAGCAGCAGTTACTGCAGCACTTCATCAGCATCGGCGCCGCGGCCCTGCCGGACCCTCTGCAGGTACCCCTTGACAGCGGGGTTCAGCAGAACGTCTTGGGCGGTACCCAGCTCTTGGTGCGTCACCTTCCCGCGGTGGCGACAACCTCAGAGACTCGCCGGCGTCGGCGTTCCCGAAGGGCATCCTCGGGCCCTGCGACACATGGCAAGCATCTTCCAGGCCCAAGCCACGCACCTGATCACTCTGACCCCCGACTCCGGCACGGACATCAGCCGCACCAGCACGGGGACCAGAGGCAGCCGAAGCACGCAGGCACGGGCTGAGCGCAGGCGGAGGGCCGCCCACAGGTCCGGCTCTGACTCGGACGCGAGCAGCCGAAGTGAACACATACGCAGAGAAGTCCTAGCGGCAGTACAGGCCCTGGACATCTCCGCGGTGCTCTCGAGAGGACTCGCGCTGCCTGGTGCGACGACATCGGCAGGAGCCTCCCCACCAGGCGACCCTCAGGGCAGCGCACAGGGCCTGACGGCGGACCATCTACACGAGGCAGACGCCGTCGCCAGCGTAACCCCTCCAGTGCCTCAGACCGCCGCTGAGACCGCTCCCGCCGAACCTCCCACCCAGGGCCGGCCAAATCCCCATAACATGATGGTGGCCCGCCGGCGGCAGTCGATGGAGACGGTGGTGCACGGCGGTGGCAATCCCGACTCAGAGCCCAGAGACTCCAGTCCAAGCGACTCGCCACCAGGCCCTCCCAGTGATCCACCTCAGGACCCCCCTGACGATCCCGCACCGGAGCCCTCCTACCCTCAGTACCCAGAGGTCAGATCCCTCTTCGTCACCCACGATGGTGGGTCATTGTGGGTGCACCAGTCAGCTGGGGTGCGAGGCGCGGCAACCGTCTCCCTACCATGGGACGAACGCCGCCGGGCTGGGGTGCAGGGCGACGCCATCTTGTTCAGGATCATGCACCTGCTGGGAGCGCCGCTGACTGCATATGCGCGCATGGGGGGCCGGCTACACCATGCACCCCTACCCCTTACCAACCCTCGCGTGGAGACCTGGGTCCTCATGGTCGACCGCGAGGTCATGGATATGGCAATGGGGGACCCAGCCGCGGCCAATGTGAGGTCTACCAGCATGGGGCAGCCAGTATGGGAGTGGATCCCTGCTACTGCGCGGGAGTCGGAGATGCAGAACTTCGATCAGGACGGGCTCGCCGCGTGGTCGGAGGTCAGCAACTCCGATTGGTACCGGAGCATGAGCGTGGTGGCCGCACAACCATCCACACCCCTGCCCTTCCATACACCTCTCCCACTCCCCGCACCACCATCAGCCCCTACATTACCGCCCACTCCGACCGCAGTCCCCACAAATCCCGCGCCTGCGCCTCCGCCCGCGCATGCCCCGGGACCACCACCTCCTGCCCGTTTCCCCATTCCGCCGCCGCAAACCCCGTTCACTCTGCCGCTGCCGCGAACCCCGTTCACTCTGCCGCCGCTGCGAACCCCGTGCTCTCTCCCAGCGCCACCCCCTTTGTTCCAGGCATCGTCCGTCTGCCGCAGGGCACTAACCTGCGAGCATCTCCAGACGAGGTCCGCCTGGAGCACAAGACCAAAGAGATGGTGCTAAAGCTGGTCAAGAGCGTCACCAGGTTCCCCCGCTCCGCGTCCGACACAAAATCGGCCGACAAGGAGGGCCTCCTGACGCAGTTGGAGCACTACTCCCACATGGTGCGGAAGGTATTCCAGGAGGCCATCGTGATCGAAGCACTGACCACTCCCAGTTGTACGCCATCAGTATCAGAGTACCAGGCGAGTGTGTCAAGCCTTCTTTGGAGCTTCAAGGAGTACACTCTTCAAGACCAGCAGAGGAAGTTCTTGGAGCGCGCGGCGGGGACCTTTGGGTCCGAGCAAGCTTGGCACCAACGCTACGGGGAGCTGGACGTGTTCTTCAGCGATCTGGCGGTGTGCTCTCTGACGCAGGCCTACCTGGAGAACGCACACGGCGAGGCCATTGCCCTGAAGCAGGCGGTGAACGAGACCGCGGCGGAGTATTTCTCGCGACTGGAGACCCGCATGGCCTCCGTCAACTTCTTGGCCGGCAGAGTCCCAAATTGCGTGGAGATGACCAACTTGTCGATGCTCTCTACGTACCGCCGGGGGCTGAAATATGCACCCAAGGTGATGCGGCGCCTGAGAGCCATCCACTTGGATGTCTCCAAACCAGAAGAGTGGGAGAGGAAGGCCGTCGCTGACGACATCCCAGGCACCCACAACGCCTTGTTGAAGATTCGGGAAGTTGCTGAGGAGGTGGAGAGCGACATTGACACGGAGGCGGCTCAGAGGCGCTCTCAAGACCGTCCTCCCCGTGCTGTTTCCTTCGCTAACCCACCACCTCGCACCCCCTTCTACAGGCGTACCCCCTCTTCGAGCCGTCCAGCTCTTGCCATGCTGGAGAACGGGCCTGCCACCACCGTCGCCGCGGCAGTGACTCCTTTGCCACCACCACCTGGCCTCTCCCGCCCTGATGCTCCGAAAGTCCGCCGGTGCTTCGCCTGCGGCTCTGCGGAGCACATCGTCCGTAACTGTACGGACGAGGCTAAGCTCAAGGAGTGGAGGGCCAATGCACCCGCTCGACTGGCGAACTCCCCTGGGTTTGTAGCCGCCGTCGTTTGGGCCATCGAGCAGCAGGAGGACATCTCCTCGGTGGATGGCGTCCCAGAAGAGTTCTCCGAGGAGGTCTTGGCTCTTGCTACCTGTGAGGACGAGCAAAGCTACCAGACCCTGGCGGCCCTTGCGGGCATCGAGCTTGTGGAGGGTGACGGCCTTCCCCCGGTGGAGAGCGATGAATGACTGGCCGGCGGCCAGCCCCAGACCCTGCCCTTCGAGGAAGTGAGGTCTTGCCCTGATGATCAGACCCTCTCCGCCCTGGAGAAGCGGTCAGAACCAGTGGAACCCCGACGCGCCCGAGGACGCAGAGACCCTTGGGGCCAACGTCCCCATCCCAAGAGCGTGGCCTTCACCTCTGGGACCCGCTTGCGACGCACCTACCGCTCAGCTGGTGCCCCATCGCCGCCGAGGGATGACTTGTCCAGCCACCCTCTTGCAGGAAGCACCCCCTTCGATGAGCCGTCGCTACCTCTTGATGACGGCCCTGCTTATACACAAGCGAGGATCGAGGGTCGGAGGGGACGGCGAGTTCCCCGGCACAGACCCCCCATTATGGGCAACAACCGCGGAGAGCCCCGCGACCTTCGCCCCCGACCGCGTGTTGTCCTACCGCTGCCCATCTATCAGTCCAACCTCGCAGACCCACGGAAAAGGCTAACTGCGTGGCACTGGAAGAGAGATCTGTACTCCCTCCCCCTCGAAGTCGCCATGCAGAAGGTCCGCAGAGCTCTGCGCAAGTCCCCAGAGGCTGCCAAGGACCTGGTGGATAAAATGTCGGAGCGCGTCCGCAGCCGCGTACACTCTGGGAGTCGATCGCCAAAGGAGCGCGTGAACCGCGCCAACCAGCTGGCAGAGAGGATACGCATTGCCCGCGAACCTCAAGATCGCAAGGAGGGCCATCAGCGCATAGCATTGTGGCACCTCCTTTCACACGACGGTCGCCAGCAAGTCCCCGAATCCTCTAACACCAGCTCCCACGACCTCTACGCGGCTTGGAGAGAGTTGTCGCCTGCCGAGCAGCAAAAGGCAATCGCCACTTCGAGTCCAGACTCTTCCCCGGGTAGCAGGCTGTGGGAAAAGGAGGGCGCACGAAGAGCAGCAGCGAGGTCTTCGACATCCCTCTGCACCCTGGACACTGAAGTGGGCACGATACCTGGGACAGCGGGAGATGTGGGCTTACCTGGCGCCTGGTGCAGTCTGCATGCAGTACACCAGTACAAGATGAGGAAGCTGGGTCCCAGCCCCTTGGGAGCATCCCCTCCATCATCCTCGCTGGCCGAGCCCACAACAGAGACTACATCTTCGCACCATGATAACGCGCCGGCCACTCCGGGAGGAAACCCCGAAGGTTCATCCTACTGCTCAGAGGCGGAGGAGACCTCCGCACCCAGTTCGCTTTGCTTCACCCAGCAGATGACCACCGTCAGAACGCATGAAGCGGATGAAGCGCCACCCTGTCTCGACAGCCACCCCATCGCTGAAGACCCTGAGGTGATGGAAGAGGAGTCCTCGGTCAATTCGCTCTGCTTCACCCAGCAGATGGCAGCAGCTGGGACCCCTCAGACGAGAACTGACCACCAGAGCTCCCACCAGCTCGCCCACAACTCCCCTGCTGGCAGCCCTCAGCATGACGAGGACCCTCTCACCCATGGCAGTCTCACCAATAGTGTCGCTACCCATGTGAGCCCCACAACAAGCGGCACTACCCACGTGAGCCCCACAGTAAGCGGCACTACCCATGTTAGCCCTACCACCAGTGGCACTACACATGTGAGCCCTACTACCAGTGACACCACCCATGTGAGCCCTACCACCAGCGACACCACTCATGTCAGCCCCACCTCGAGCGAATGCACCTCAGCGGGCACCCTGCTGACGGCGAGTGCAGACAACCTCGTCAGTCATCCGCCTGAAGATGTTGATTTGCTGGATGAGGAGTTCTACGCCGCGTGTAGGCAAACGTTGGAAGAATGCCGCGAGGCCTCGGACAACCTCCTCCCCAACCTCAAGTGCAAAAGCATACGCACAGATGGGGGAGTTCAGTGGAAGACCGACATCGAGGGTACCCTTGCAGCGGCACATGATGAAGAAGGACCGCTACTGCTGGTATTCTACGCAACCCTCAGAGGGCACACGGTCAAGGTGCTGATTGACTCGGGGGCCTCTGACAACTTCATCTCGGAGCAGAGCGCTAAGCGATGTGGCCTCACAACACGAGCCGGCTCCGAGATGCGAGTCACCCTGGCGGATGGATCTGTGAAGATCACTGGCGCCACCGCGTACGCCAAGTTTAACACGCACACCACCACGGGCACCTATACGGAGAACGCCCTTGCCCTCCGGATCCTACCACTGGGCATACAGGTGGATGTTATCCTCGGCGGAAGGTGGCTGCGCAGTCACTCTCCTGTCACTCTGGGCTATGAAGGGAATGGCTCCGTCTCCTTCCTCAGGAAGTCCCGCAGTGGCAAGATTGGGGATCGCGTCACCATCACAGGCTGTTCTCCTGGGAAAGCATCTGGGGACAGGTCTCCGAAGGGCACGGCCTGCGCGGGATTGGTGGATGAGGTGTTCCTAACCCCTGCCCAGCTGAAGAAGTACCTGGTGTACGCGGAGACGCAGAAGCTACGCGGCAATGACGACCCGGAGATACAGCCCGCCTGGCTCATGGTGGCCGAGAAGTCCCCCGACGATACTGCTTCTGCCTTTGCAGCCACGGCTATCGACTCTGAGAACGCCGAACCCGCTGCGGATACTGAAGATGCAGAAGTGAGCCCTGAGTGGACCCTCAAGTTTCAGGACTTCTGGGGTGAGGAGTACAAGAAGGAGATGACGACTGCCCTACCGAACATCGATGGACTCAGACATGACCCCCAAGATGAAGCCAACATTAACCTGGACCCTGAGCTGAGCAAGAAGGGGCCTCCCTGCCAGCGCATCTACAAGAAGTCTGCAGAGGAACTCCGCCAACTTCGAGAACGCGTGGAGACTCTGATGTCCAAGGGCTACATCCGACCCTCTTCCAGCCCTTATGCAGCTCCCTGTTTGATGGTCCCTAAACCCGGGAACCCCAAGGAGCTGCGACTGGTGATCGATTACCGGCTCCTCAACCGCCAGACAGTTAAGGACAAGTATCCTCTCCCAGACATCCAGATGATGTTCGACGAGATGCAGGGTGCGAAGTTCTTCTCTTCGTTCGACGCGGTGGATGGCTTCTGGCAAGTACCGATGGCACCAGGAGATGTCGAGAAGACCGCCTTCACCACCCAGATGGGGTCATATGAGTGGTTGGTCATGCCGCAGGGGCTGCAGAATTCACCATCTCAGTACCAGCGACGGATGCAGCGGGCCTTGGGCCATCTCCCATTTGTCCGGATCTTCATCGATGATGTGGTCGTCTTCAGCAACACCGCTGCAGAGCACTACGAGCACGTCAAACAACTGCTCCTGACATGCAGGGAGAAGGGCGTCTTCCTCAAGAGGTCCAAGTGCCAATTGTTGAAGAAATCCTTGCGGTTCCTTGGCCACTGTATCTCCGCAGATGGCTGCAGACCCCAACACGACAAGGTGGCTGCAGTGAGGGACTGGCCCGAGCTGGAGACGGTTACCCACGTCAGGCAGTTCTTGGGCCTAGCGGGGTATTACCGCAGGTTCATCCACTGCTTCTCCGAGATCGCTCAGCCCCTCACCCGGTTGACCAAGTCGGACGTACCCTGGGAGTGGGGTCCCATGCAGCAGTGGGCCTTCGAGGAGCTGAAGAAGGCCCTCACATCAGCGCCAGTGCTCGCCTTGCCCAACATTAAGGGTGCCGCAGACGGCACAGCGCCTTTCGTGGTGCAGACGGATGCTAGCGGCATCGCTCTTGGGGGAGTACTTATGCAAGACAATGGAGATGGTCTTGGGCTGCGCGTGATAGCATACGAGAGCCGCCAGTTCTCAGCCGCCGAGCAGAATTATCACACCGGCGAGCGTGAGCTAGGTGCTCTACACCATTGTACCACCGTCACCTGGCGGCATTACCTCATCTTCACCAACTTCCGCATCCAGGGTGATCACCGCCCCCTTGAATGGCTGATGGAACCTGGCAGAGAGCTCAGCCGCAGACAGGCACGCTGGTACATGGATCTGGTGGAGGTGGGAGTCCCGAGAATGGAGTACATCAAGGGAGCGCTGCTGCTGGTACCAGACGCCCTGTCCAGAAGACCCGACTTCAAAGACAAGGACGTTCGCGAGGGGTTGAAGGAGGCAGGAGTGATCGACCCCACCTCAGACCTGCCGAAAGACCCTCTGGCAACGCTGGAGTCTGAATGCTTCTCCAGCTCACCACCCGCAGCTCATCCCCACTGGGCTCAGACGGTTGACTGTTGGCTCTCAGCAGTGGAGACCCTCTCCGTGGCGGAACAGGCCATGGACATGGGGGAGACCATCGCTCTCGTTAATCCGAAGCTCTATAAGGGAATGAAGGAGGATCACCTCGACTTCGACATGCCTGACTGGCCTGAAGCTGATAGCGCGAAGCCGACAGAAGCTCCACACCAACCCCCTGACAGAGCTCCACCTCAGATAAGGATAACGAGGAGCATGTCACGCGCTGGAAAAGCCTCTACGACCCCAGCGCCTCCACAGTTGGCGTCACCGAAGACGCGAACGCCTACATCACGAGCTGACGCATCGGAGGCGCCCGCTGAGAAGGTGCCAGTGAGCTCACCACCCCCGCAGCAGGCGCCCCAGCAGTCAGCTCCATCCCCGGTCCTTCACCCGCAAAAACGGCAGACTCCCCCCGAAGACTCACAGAATTGGCGTGTCCGAGCAGAGTACTCCTCGAAGTACGCCGAGAAGTTTGGACCCTTCGATGTGGACGCCTGTTGTGACTTTGGCGGCCGCAACAGACAGGCGGATAGATTCTGGACAGACTGCCTTTCAGAGAAATGGAGGGGCCTTCGGGTTTGGTGTAACCCTCCATATAACTCCAAGCACATTACGGTGGAGGCGATTTTGAACAAGTATATCGCAGAATGGAAAGCAGACCCAGAAAACACCTCAGCAGTCTTCGTTCTACCAGATCACCAGTCCAAGCTCCCCGCGTGGCGCAAACTTTTCAGAAAGGCTAATATGCAGATCGTGGAGGTCATCCCTACTCACGATGATAAGGGCGAGCCCAATCAGTTCTTCGAGAACCCAGATGGGAAGGCCTTCGACCTTCGTTGGCCTGTTCTGATAGTACACGCCCCTCCCGCCAAACCACAGCCAGCACGCGTGAGGCACCCGCGAACAGCCCCCGCTGTGATAAGGACAGGTGAGGCAGCAGCCTTCAGAGATGCAACCTCCCAGCAGTCGGACTCAAAGTTCCTGCGTGCGTTGAAAGCGGAGTACACCCGAGAGGGGACACTTCGTTCGCTGCGGGAGAAAGTGAAGGCGGCACCACACCAATGCTTACAAGACTTCAGGCTGGTGGGTGAAGTGGTTTGGAGGACCGCAGCAGGGAGGTATCAGTTGGTGCTGGGGGAGGACTCTCCACTTCGAGAAGTAGTGATTCGCCATGCTCATGAGTCATTGTCCTCAGGCCATACTGGGCGAGACAAGACTCTGGAAAGGGTGCTACGACGCTTCTATTGGCGTGGTGCCGCGGAAGATGTGGGCACCTGGGTTGCATCCTGCGCAGTGTGCCAATCAGTGAGGCCGCGGGGAACTTACCCGGATGGGTTGCTAAACCCTCACAGCATCCCGAACAGGCCATGGCAGGATGTCGCGGTGGACTTCGTCACCGGCCTGCCGGTATCGGAGAGGGGCAATGATGCTTTCGTGGCCTTCACCTGCAAGCTGACGAAGATGGTCCACGTTGTGCCGATGAACTTCGGCGACAGCTCCGCAGCTGTGGTGGCCAGAATCTACTTTGACTCGGTGTGGCGCTTACATGGCGCGCCTATGAAGATTGTCTCTGATCGTGACCCGCGGTTTCAAGATGCTTTCTGGCAGGAACTCATGAGACTGATGGGTGTGAAAGTGGCTCGTACCACGCCGTACAACCCTCGGTCTGACGGCCAGGCAGAACACAGCAACAGAGTTATTGAGGACATGCTCAGGTCCTTTGTTGACGCCAATGTGGAGGACTGGGATCTGTTCACCACTAACGTGGAGTTCGCAATCAATGACTCCAGGAGTGAATCTACTGGCTTCACGCCGTTTGAACTGGTGTTCGGGTTCTCGCCGCTGTCGCAGTTGGACCTTTTCCTGGAGGCCGCACAGTCCACCGCTGGACGACGAACTGGGGGAGTAGGCACCGCACACGAAGTGGCTGTGAAATTTTCGTCGCAGCTGCGGGACGCCAGACAGCGGTTAGAGCTGGCTCAACAGCGACAGCGCGAACAGTTTGATCGCAGACACGGGCAGCGGGAGTATGCTGTTGGAGATCTGGTCTGGATAGAGGCGAAACACCTTACGGAGAAGGTGATGGATCGCTCCATCTGTAGGAAACTGACCAAGCGCTGGCATGGACCAGTTCCTGTGACCGAACGCTTCTTCAGCGATATACAGATGGCCATGCCCGAGGCTGACAGAGGAGCTCCAGTAGCCTACCGCCTACGCCTCCCTCCTCACTGGCGGATTCACGACGTGTTCGCTCAACATCGCCTCAAACCGTACACCAGCGGTCAAGATGCTTTTGCTGCACGCGATCACCTAGCAGTACCTGAAGAGGTGGTAGTGGACGGTCAGAAGGAAGCACACGTCGAGCGTATCCTTGCACGTCGAGTGCGGTCTGTTCGAGGAAAGGAGGTGGAAGAGTGGAAGGTTCGCTGGACTGGCTACTCCAAAGCTCACGACCAATGGAGGACGCGTGACAAACTTGAACGCGGAAGTCCACTTCAACAACTTCGTGAATTCGAGCAAGCGAGACTGCACATGGAAGCGCAAGTCCGCGACGAAGCCACTCGGCGACGCGAGCAGCGTGGCCGCCACTCCGCTCAAGCCGGAATGACACTGGCCCACCTCATCACCAATCCCTGCGATGAACTGGACCAGCTCGAACAGATGGAAGATGATATCCCCCTGCCGTGGGAACGCCAAGAGCGCGTGGAAGATGGGTCGTTGGCACTGGTGACAGAGCTGCTGGCAATACAGGCAAAAACAACCCGCACGCCCAGGATTCTCGTACTTTTCAGCGGTACTGGCTCAGTAGAGAGGGAATTCCTAAATTGCTTCCCCTCCGCCTCAGTGGTGACCCTCGACTCCGGCCATATCTGGCAACCCACTCATGTGTGTGACATCCTGCAATGGGACTACAGACAATTATACCCGCCTGGATTCTTCGATGTTATTTGGGCAAGTCCCCCCTGCAGGCAGTACAGTCAAGCGCGCACCACTGGTGGACCCCCTGACCTTCCCCAGGCTGACAAAATCGTACGACGAGCATTGCAGATCATTGACTACCTAGAGCCAAAACATTGGTTCATGGAAAACCCCAGAGGTCGCTTCCCTAACGCGCTACGGCTTCGCCCGATGATGCGCCAGCTTCCCCCACCGCTGGTGTGTACCTACTGCATGTATGGTACGCAGTACATGAAACCCACCTGCATATGGACGAACTCAGCACCACCCTCGCCCCTGCTACGCTGTACTACTTCAACACCGTGTGCGTGCAGATGGGCAACCGGTGCTCACCCAGAGACTGCTCAGCTTGGACCTCACCCGCAGCAGACTGGAGCAGGTCGATCTGCGAGTGTATACCCCGTACCAGCACCCCTGCTACGACAACTTTTCCGACATTTACGCCTCCGCGACACTGAAGACCCGCTTTAGATTCCAAGTGGCACCCTTCTTCTTGAAAGTGGTGCCCTGGTAGCGGCAGGCAAACTATGCTCGAAGAGGAACCAGAGAACCTAAGAACTGGAAACAGCAAGGAACCAGAAAACCTAAGAACTGGAACTTAGATGGGTACCTTAGCGGAGTGATCCCAGGAGGTAGACCACTCCTAAGGGGGGAGAGTTGTGCCCGGAGGCACAGCGTGAGCCGATATGTCTATGCGTCCGTATGTGTGTCATCGGGGGTAATCTGGGATTGGCACGATGACAGTGAAATTGGGCTTGAAATCACGATGAGAATGAATACCAGATGTCCGGGGTATGACAGTATGACACTATGACAGTATGACAGTATGACACTATAGTAGTATGACAGTACTGTGGGGGGTGTCATCGTGGAACTCAGTCAGACCCTCGAAGAATGGTCAGATTCGCATCGGGGTTGAAAAGACAATGAAATCGAATATCAGATATTAAGGTTATGACAGTATGACAGTATGACACTATGACTATGACAGTATGACAGTATGACAGTACAGTAGTATGACAGTACTGTGGGGCAGTCATCGTGTCAGCCTGTTGGCATAACATCTGAATCGAGAATGACGAATCGGAATTAGAAATGAGATCGGATCGGGAACTGAACGTTGAGCCGAAGTGTGACATCGGCTCTCGAGTGGTTGACCCTGCAACCTGAGTGACGAGTGAATAAGTAGAGCACTTGAGAAGTGTTTAGCCTTCAGAACTCGGAACCGAATTATCGTTTGTACCTCAATCTGGCCCTGATCCAGTATATTATAAAAATCCGAATTGTGTACCTTTGCACGTTCAATCAAAAACATATCTCCGAGCATCTGTCGTCGTGCCCCTGGCACAGTTTCAATGGATGCCGCCACTTTCATACGCCACTTTCCTCACAACATGTCACCAAATCTGCAAATGAACAGCAGCCGTAAATTCTACAGTTTCCATTTCCCCACTCGTGCTTTCGTTTGCATGCATATCATCATGCTTGTATGTGTGCATACCCTACATCTCACCCAAATACGATTCAGTTCCCCCCAAAAGGTTCAAAATCACCGTTCGCACAATGTTATCAACATCTCCGAAAAGCTTGTAAGGCAAATCGGATGCGTTGTGTGTGCGTTGCACATCCGTTTTATGGTTGAGCATCCGTGATACGTCAAGGGTATTATTCGATATGCACGCGTTATATGCCCGTTGTATGATTGATACGTAAACTCACATGGCAAATCGGATGTCTCTGAGTTTGGTACTTGCGGTAAGCACGTTGTGGTAAAACCAGGGTTGATGTTTGATATACGTCAACTCACATAGCATTTATTTGTATTTGAGACACATATTCAGAAAATCGATGTATGCCAGAGATAAATTTCTGACCGATGAGCTTGACCTGGTGATTTGAACACCTTACATGATTTTATATCACAAAAAAATCAGTTTTCGTGTATGATCTTAAGGGCTATGCACATGTGTGTGACCTCAAATGTGGTGGCAGAGGCGCTTACACCATGCACTGCGTAATCCAGATATGGAACATCCGCGTACTGCACTGCAGCACCGCTTCGTCACGTTCGGAGATATGGACCACTCGAGTCTACAACAGCTCTATGGTTTCACATTATGTCATGCAATGGAGACCCGTGACTCCGCCAGTGCACAGTGAAGCCGCTCCTCAAACCACCTTCCGGGGAGTTTTACTCTCGTTCTTCATGCCATTCACGCGGATTGTCATCAGAAGACAGCGGAGCGGAAGGCGATATTGCAGGTCTGATGATGTCTTTAGTGTTGCACGTCAGCTGAAGAGTCATTTAATTACACTCTTGCATACTACAAAGCGACTGGCATCTGAGGATTAATGCATTATATCTGAAACAGTACAAATCATATCTGCAACATGCGGGAGTTGCCATTCTTCACTTGATCAACACGAGAGTGTAAGAGGCCGTGTATAAGTTATAGTGGGTGTGCTACAGAGTCACCACGAATCTGACTGCAAGCGTTGGTCTGTTGGAACAACTCAAATATAGGTGTTGGTATGGGATGCACGACACGTGGGTGTCCTGGTCCTGATTGAGTGCGGGGCGCAGTTCCTTGGAGAATGATGTTACCCAATGTTATACATGATCATCACTCTGGCTTACCACCACGCATTGTGTGATTTGTACCAAGCAATGCTATCCACTTCTATGCATTATTATCACTCTGGCTTACCACCACGCATTGTGTGATTTGTACCAATTAAACATTTCGTGTATTTTCACTGTCGTGAATTGCCAGTGTAGCCTTGTATGCCCCGTTTGCGCCGGGAGAAGCGTCGCGTATTAAGTCGCGGTCCGTGTCTACTATCGGATGCCTCTGAGTTTGGCACACGCGGTAAGTGCGTTGTGGTAAAACCAGGGTTGATTTTTAATTTGTACTAAGCAATGCTATCCAATGTTATACATTATCATCACTCTGGCTTACCACCACGCATTGTATGATCTGTACCATCAACCAATGTTACCCAATGTTATGCAGCTCTTGGGCATGGCAGGATATCACAGAAGTAGTGCTATCATCTGCTGCTTTTCAGAGATAGCTTAGCCTTTTAAGCGCCTGACTGGGTCGGACGTGCATCATCAGTATTAGCAGACATTCAGGGGACTTAAGACCGCTCTAAACACAACTCGAGTCATGGTCCTGTCAAACTTAAAGGAGCATTGGATGGGTCTGCTCCATTGGTGGTGCAAACATCTGCCGATGCGATTTAGTTTTGGGAGGTGTGCGGATGCAAGACTGTGGAGAGGGTCTCAAGAACACCGCTTGCGCGAGCCAGCAGTTCACCGCTGCAGAGCAAAATTCTGACATAGGGAACAGTTGGCCGGGAACTTCACATCTCTGCATGAAGCTACTTTACATCACGACCTCCTTCTCACCCGTGAGTGTTTTGCGAGGAGGGATTTCTGATAGCAGGGCTGCGCTTGCTCGGGAATGAAGATGCATTTGTCCGACATGAAAACTCGAATTTCGATTGAGTTTCCCACATCCCAAGCTTTGTTCATGTGCACTGTGTCGGGTCACATAGTGAGCATGCATAAAGCTTGGGGGATCGGAAATACATCCCACATTTGAGTACTTCATGTCGCAGACGAATTCACCACCAGTCCGGAGCAGTCATAACCACACCCGAGCAAGCAGCTCAAGCGCCAAATGCACACAGTCAGTGCGTCCCTCTTTGGAACTTCATCGATTATGCCTGCATTTGCACTCAAGCTGCGCATCCAAATATAGGATGATATGTCAACCGCTTTATTCTGAAAAGCTAGTTATTGTGGGACAGTCTGTACAATCATCCAACCCACGTTGGGCATATGCGAATGATCTAAACATGTCTCATAGCTGGACCACCTCTACAAACCATTATTAGGATAGTTGACAAACTTCAGTGGATGTGATTGTTGGCAATCAAGCTTGGTAAGCAGCTTACTGCCCAAACACTAAGTAAATTAGAAAGAATAATCAAGCATTACATTCAAGCTCTAGTTGCGTGTCATCTGCAAATGCTTTTTCATACCAAAAAAACTTAAATATGGAAAGTGGCCACCAAAGTGCGAAGGGCCCCTGAATGTGTTTTCAACATAAGCAGCCTTGCAAGAAATACTGCCTGACGAAAAGCAGACATTCAGAACCCGCATCCACTCCATTCATCTAACGCACTTTACGAGTTTGCACTTCACCACCGCCATTATCTCTGAGCCTTGGCATCGTGCACACACTTGCGCAGAATGACTTCGAAGGTCGCCAAAGATGCGTCAGTGGCACCGCTGACTCGTCCTCCTGCTTGGAGCACATTCTGCAAGTACAAAATGACTGCTGCAGTCAGCTCTTCACCTGCAGACACGCCCGCACTGCAGCCTTTCACCTGGGGACAGATGCCCACGGCAGCAGTGCGCCAGTAGGGCAGTTGTAGAGGGGCTCTGGTGGCCCAGTGAGGCTTAGGGGGTCTTATTCTTCACTAGTGAGCTCCGGAGAATCCGGACAAGTGTTCCGAAGTGTGTGCTGAATCCTTCGATCCCCGGCATGGGTACATACTGCAGCCGGTCTTCTGTGGCTACGGGGTGCCAAAGGAGTCGGTCCAAGGATAAGCACACACACATTGAAATCTCAGTTGGACCACACCATGTGTTCTCATGGGCGTGTGTGTATCGATGCTTATCCTTGCCAGTCCCTTGACAACCGGTGCCCTAGCGACCCGACTGCCCAAGAAATCCTAGTTGGCTGGTCTATGTATCTATGCCAGGGATCTAGGCTTCGGCACACACTTCAAAGCAGGCATCCATCTGGACTCTCTGAAGCTCCATAAATGTCCACAACTCCCGCCCGCTGGAACCATCCAGCTATGCGTGCCAGTGCTTCACCTGCTGACTGATTTCACCGACTTGCCAAACTGCCTTGCACACACCTTTCAAGCCGCTCGAGGCATCATGCCCCAGGACTCAGCCGCGAGCGCACATTGCGTACCCTAAACACCGCACAGCCACATTTAGCCTCCACCTGCCTACTCACAGCCGGCCGAGCGCGCTGAGCTGCCCCTTCGGCAACGTTCACCAACCACCACCGCTGGAAGTTCTAGTCACGGACGCCCTAAGTCCGCCCGTGGGGCTCCAGCTCCCTTATACCTCCTCCCTCAAGACTCCCTTATACATCCGAAAGTCCAGGTGGTCCCCCTGCCAGGCCTCACCATATATGTGTGGCTTATCCTTGGACCAATTCCTTTGGCACCACGTAGGCACAGAAGATCGGCTGCACTATGTACCCTCACCAGGGATCAAAGGATTTAGCATACACTTTAGGACACTTATCCGGATTTCCTGGAGCTCGCGAGTGGAGAACGGGACCCGTAAGCCTCACTGAGCCACCTGAGCGCCTCTGCAACTGCACTGCCTGCGCACTGATGCTGTGCCACTGAAGCCAGACCACCTCGAACCTCCGAGCTGCCGGAGCGATCTCCTCACCACCAAGACTACGCGCAGGACCACCACCCTGCCCTCTGCCTGCCTCAAAGCCTGGTCTCAAGAGAGCTTGTTCACCCACAGCACGACTGGTATTCCAGAGGGCAGACAGCTTTTATCCGGGTCTGTGGGGCCACATGCAATGTCATCATTGGGTTGATGTTGTACCCGGAGCAACGGCTGGGATTCCCGGAGGGTAGCTGCACAGAAGCTCTGCGGCGACACGCCCGCTTGCCTGTGACGCCCGCCACAGAAGTAAGTGGCAGGGTGGACCGCGCGTGGCCACGGCTCCCCTAAAACATCTTCCCATGCTCCGAGTGAGCCAGCTCCTAGCACACAGCGACAGCCCAGCGCATCGTCCAGGTGGGCTCATCCTGCTGCGCCGGCGTGCATCCCGCACTCACCTAATGCTGTCCAGCTGTAAGGCCCGAGCCGGCGCTTCACAGGTCCGCCGCGGCAAGGCATATTCGGGCTCTGCCGCTCAAGAGCTTCATAATATTCAGGGCACTTCTCTGCAGTCATGCTGTCACGACTTTCGCATGCAAGGCCCGGCCCGGTGCACTGTGATGCGCGCGCCAGCTGGGAGCCCGATGCGACTCGAGCTCTGCTTCGAAGCCGAGGCGTAGGCGCACGGCATTCTGCATTTTGAGAAGGTTCGGAGGAAGGTTCGGAGGCTCGAGGCGCTTCAACAGGCGGATGCCCATTGGAGCGGGAGCAAGTGGTGGAGTGGCAACCTGCTCTGCCGGCACCCGCTCAGTCGGGGCGAAGAAGGCCTCCCTGGCAGCCGCCCGGCAACCCGCCCGAGCTCAGCACAATGGAGGCGCATCTGTGGCAACACCGCATGGGCTGCGACGAGTATTAAAATGAGCGCACGTCAGTGGGGTTCTGCCGCGACAGAGGATGTCGGTGCCTCTTAGGGCCACCAGAGCTCGACACATTTCGCCGAATGCGAAGCGGTGCTCCAAAATAAACCGTGTTCCACTGGGGGAGGGAATGTGGGCGCCGGGGCTTGGCCCACGAGCCCAAGCGATGGCGAGGCAGTCCTCAGGCGCTGAGCTGGCAGGAGCCCTTGTCGTGCCTGCATTGCTAGACGGACTGACATGGCAGAGCTCCCGCTACCATTGACTGGACACAGCTGCCTTGAAAATAATAAATATAAATATGAATATAAATATGTACATATTGCAAGCTCGTGCCATCTCACGGTGCACATGCATCGAGGCACTGCATACAACAGTGCACATACACCAGGGCACCACATCTTACGGTGCACATCCATCGGCGTGGGCACAGGATCCCGGGTGCATCACGGCATCCAAACTCCGCCCGGGAGGCAGGAGAGTCGCGGGAGAGGAGACCACACTGAAAGAGACGAGGGGAGGCACCTCGGGGGCAACACTTGCTGAGCCAACGGAGGAGGCGCTGCGGCGGCGGTGGCGGCGGCATCAGAAGTTGTTTTTGTCTCAAGTGACCAATCGGAGCCCGTGCTGCGCGCGGCTTTTCTGCGTCACGCCGCATCCGCAGCAAAGGGGCGCGTCACTGCTGGGGCAGGGCGCGCGCCACAGCGTGCAAGCCTCAACACACCCGATCAAGAAGCCTGCTCCGCGGCCTTTGGGGGAGCCTCAACACCGCCGATTACGGTGAAGCGAAAAAGGCATCTTGGCTGGCCCTGAGGGTGGGTGACCACACGGGCGCAGTGGAGCAAGGGTGGCATCTTGGCTCAGTGGAGCAAGGGTGGCATCTCAGCGCAGTGGCGCAAGGGTGGCATCTCGACGCAGTGGAGCAAGGGTGGCATGAGGTTGGCACCTAGGCGGCAAAAGTGAGTGCACTGCTGCCCCGAGCGCCCGCGCATCCTCGAGAGTGGACCCGCCACTGAAGGCGAAGGTGATGCAGTGCAGTCCCGCAATCTCAGCCGCAATCCCGAGCTCCTGGTGGTCAAGCCACCCGAGCACCGCACGCCACATCACGCGTCGCACCCTTCCCCGCAACTCAGCGATGCCCCCTGCTCTCTAGCCGAATGCGCACGGACGTTTTGCAGTTCGCAGTCTGATGGATCTCGCCGCAGCCACTGCCGCAACCATCCGAAGCTCTGCAGTTTGCTTGCGCGACAGTATGAAGTACATAGTATGAAGCTTCCAGCACAGCTGCCATGACACCCTCTTTCCGCCTGTATGACAAAAGCATCATCTCTGGCGAAAACTGAGACACATCCGTTGCAGTCTGCAAGGAGCGGTGGCAGTATACAGGCTGAGGGAGGGCGAGGAGGCGTCACATCGAATCTATTCTCGCGCGCGCCTTTGCAATGTGGGAACAGCTTTTTTCCCTGCCATCTCTCTGCAATGTTCCTCAGTCTCCCGCAGTCCTCGGCGTGCCCAGGCCCGAGGGCCACACGACTCGAGCCGCACTGGAGCCAGGAGGCGCCCACCAGGTGCCTCGCCGACCGCCTCGCGGGACACAACCCTCTGAGAGAAGACGCTCACCTCCAGCGCATCATCCACCTCGTACCCGGTGAGCTCGAGCGCCTCCGTGCTGATTGTCACGCGCGTGGGGTCGATATCAGTCACCCCGAAGCTACCCACCACCTCCGACCCTAATACCCGCAGCCCGGGCACCAGTGCCAGTTGCTGCCGCGCTTCCGCCGCGGCTCTGCACACCCTCGCAAGCTCCCCCGCTTCCATCGGTCATGCCCAAGGCACCCGCCTCACAGTCCACAAGCCCCTTGGCGCCTGGCTGCGGCGCACCGAGGCTCGCCGCGCTCTCCCGGCCTGCGAGGAAGCGCTACCACCTTCGAAGAGAGAAGAGGAAGAGACCTCAGATCCTCTCTCCACCAACGACAGGCGATTGATCACCGCGCAACCCCGGCGCTTAGCACTGCAGCGCACTCCGAGGAGACGGAGGCAGCCCGCGCCACCAGGTCCCCGGAATCTCTCAAAACAGGGCAGCAACAAAGATTCGCAGTCCTTCAGTCCTTTAAACGGCTGCGATCCGTGCGCGGAGGTGCGGCCTCAGGCTCCCATGCACCCCATGCGCGGCGCCTGTCATGCGCATCGAGGAGCACTGGCGGCGGGGAGTGCCTGACGGCCTGCTCCAAGAACGTGGACGAATCCGCGTGCACTTGTACACGGGCAGCATCCAATGAGGCCATCAACACATAGCTTGGACTCGATGACTGCAACACCTGCACCAATCACAGCAGTCTTCGACGTCACGGTGGCAAGCTCTCCCTCTGCATAAGCCTCCGAAAGCCTCCAAAGCCTCAATTCCCGCTGCATGCCTCGCGCCTCCAAGCGAGCGCCTCCAAGCCTGTGGCCTGCCGGACTCGCGCCTCTGCACCCCGCCTCCGGGTGGTGCGGGCCTCAGGCACGCTCACGAGTCCATCCAAGGCCCGCGCGCGCCCCAAAGCTCGGAGCCTCCGCGGCCGATACCGGAAAGGTTCGCCATACCCCCAGGCCCCACCGCTGCCCCGTGCTTCCGGTTCCCAAAGCCGATTCTCAGCAAGTTCTTGTGAACTGAAGGTGTAATGTGCTGGTGGTAGCCCTGACTGAGAGGAGGGGGAGAGAGAGAGAGATAGCGATGATCACTCACCTGACGATAGAGATGGAGATGGAGAGAGAGAGAGAGCAACGCGCTAGCGATAAGCACTCACCTGAAGATATAGATAGAGATAGAGTGAGAGCATAGAGCTAGCGATGAGCACTCACCTGAAGATAGAGCGAGCGCAATGCGCCGGTGATAGAGCCCACCATCGAAGAAAGAGAAAAGGAGCTGACCAAGATGGGTGTAACACGCACCTGAAGAGAGCGTGCAATCCGCTCGGGGCTCACCCTGTGAAGACCCCCCCCACCAAATCACCCTCAGCCCCGCAGGTTTCGTGCTGCATCTACGAGATCCTCCATTTGCCCATCTGTTGCCTGTCCTCTGCTCTGCCCACCCGCCCATCGTCCGGGCGCGTATCACCGCTGCGCATACTGACTTCCAACCCCTCTAGCGCGACCGCAGGAGATGGCTTCTCACCTCGGACCTTGCAGGTGCAGCATCGCTGATTGGGTCATCGAGGACAAGACCTGCAACCCCCCTCGGACCCGCGTCGTCATTCAATACTTCCTTACTTGCATGGGTCAAGGCCTTCTCAAATCAAACGTTGCACCGCCTTGTTCTTGTTCGGTTAGCGATGTCCATATATTGTACATCATTCTTTTGGGCAGCATGCTGAAGTCTGTTGGCAATGTCTATATATTGTACATCATTCTTTTGTGCTGAAGTCTGTTAGCGATGTCCATATATTGTACATCATTCTTTTGTGCAGCATGCTGAAGTCTGTTAGCGATGTCCATATATTGTACATCATTCTTTTGTGCAGCATGCTGAAGTCTGAGAGTATCACTTCTCAGTGACTCTTGTTCAACACTGGATTTAGACAGACATCAACATATGGCGATACATGAAACAGCCCACACCCCTCAGTGCCGTGCCTCGTTGCATGGAAACCCAATTTCCTACCCAGGGGGTCGAGTGCATCGGATATGGCCTGGATTTGTCCCTCCTCCCCCTCCTCCTATCGGGGAATATTCCTGCGAACCGACAAGGCCAAAAGGTGTGGCATCCCTGCCAATCTCGACATCGGTCTGTGCGTGATACCGCATATGAGTCTATTGCTGGTGCGATGGCATCATCGCAGACCAAGTGCCAGGGCATGCCTCAGGAGGACGAGTACCTTGTGTGATGGCATCATCGCAGACCAGGTGCTAGGGCATGCCTCAGGAGGACGAGTACCTTGTGTGTAGACTGAATCACGACGTCGGCGCCCTGCTGCAGCGCCGAAGCTGGCAACTCGGGGTGCAACCCCAAATGCGCCCCGTGAGCTTCGTCCACCAACACCGTGATGTCTTCAGCATGGCAGAACGCTGCAATCTTCTGCACGTCACTGCAGGCGTCGCAAGAGCCCCTGACCTGACGTCAGCACGGCACGCATCGCTCCACAGCTATGACCTCGTGTGTGCGTCCACTATCCACATATTTGAGGTTTCGTCCGTGTTCACAGGACCCTAAGTTTCACTCCCAAGGACCTGATCAGTGGAGAGTGGCTTTAAAGACGGCCTATGGCTCCACCTCCTCCGCACCCATCACATTCGCTCTATCAGCCGCTCCCTCCTCAACCACTACACCCGCACCATCAGCCGCTCCCTCCTCACCCATTGCACGTGCACTTGCAACTTCTCCCTCCTCACCCGCAGCCTCTCCTACTCGCACGCCAACCCCGCTGCCACCTACGCTTGCGATATCCCTCGGTGTGTCGTCTGGTCTTCATACACCACCCGAGCATACGCTAGGTTCTTCTGTCTCAGTGGAGGAGACAGTAACCTCCTTTATCGAAGCGTGTGCGCACATGACAAAAGTCACCCGACGATGCGATGGTGAGATCACCTCACACCTGTATGTGTTTCCTTTTCCTCACCATATTCGATTTTATATGTGTGTAGTTTTTCCTGAGTGTAACCCATCTCTTTCCCCTAACACTTGTGACCAACTTTTGGAAGTGCGGCAATGATTACAGAACACCTAAGTGTGTTGTCTGAGTTGTATGGGGAAGAGTTCGAAGCCACGGCTAAGATGTTGCGAACCTTGGCCAATATCAAGAGACACCTCGGAACCCCAGCTTGGGTTGAGCCTGTGCGGGCCACACTTGCCGCCAAATCTTTGGAGGTTGGAGGTTTGCTCTACTGTTACCCTCCTATCACCCGTTTTGTGACAACCTCCTCTATCTAAGACCTCGCTTGGCTCCCTTTGTCACACAAGCACTTCGTTCCATCGAAGTCCACCAGCAGGTGCGGGCCAACGTGCTGGCGGAGGGGGCGAAGCTGCGGGAGACGCTGCTTCGTTTCCGTAGCGAGCACTCGTGGAAGCGCCCCGGGCAGGCGCTGGAGGCCCACGATTTCCCGGAGATGGTGTGGGCCCGACCGATGCTGGAGGACGAGGGCTGCGACATCGACGAGCTGCCAATGGGGTTTGAGGCTTCCACGGAGGACTGGTGCGTGTTGGCGCACCTTTTGCGGGAGCGCGTCACGGCGATGCAGGTGTTCGCGCGCAGCAAAGACCCCGGGGCGGCCTTCGAGGACGTCATGGACGACTCCTTGGCCAGGAAGCGGGCGCGGTCGCCTCCGGCGGCGGCGAAGCGTGCGCATTTCGACCCGGAGGTGGCGGCTGGCGGGGGAGCATGGCGTTGGCGCTCACGCCAGGACGTAGAGATGACCTGGCGCAGGTAGCTGCGGGGCTACGCACCGTGACGGAGGAGCAGTCGCAGCAGGCGCTCAACGGCACCCTCACGCCCGAATCGGTTCCCAAACCCGCAGGTGATGGAGCCCCGCACTCCGTGATTCCCCAACACGCGGGGGGCGCCCTCTCGGGGCTGGACTTGCAGGTCTACCCGGGGCAGAATCTTGACGCCCAGGAGAAGAAGTTGGTGCTCGGAGAGGACGGCAGGTCACTACAGTGGGAGACCTCGAGCAAGCGAACCAGATGCTCGACCTTGCCAAAGTTGGAGCGTGGTTTCTGCTTCGTCATGAGGAAGGTGCAGTCGGATCGGCAGCACAGACTGATGGTGTTCTTTAAGGAGTGGTTTCAACTTCGGGCGCTGGAGTACGGTGTGGCGCAAGTCATCAAGCTCTACGAATACCTGATCCTACAGATGGTGGAGGATCCTTCGGTGACATTTGAACGGCGTTGTTATTCACAGAGCTTCGAGGACTACGTGTGGGAGCAGCGGTTGCAGCCGGCGGGGTCGGGGCAGCCGTGGCGGGAGGACTGGAGCCCTCGCGAGGAGGGGGGCGGGAGTGGTGAAAACGACCCCGGGACGCCCGCGTCGCCCAACGCGCCCCGGGATGCGAGCGGTGAGGGGGGCAGGGGCCGCGGTGGCGTAATGTTCCCGCACATCGGGGGGGCGTGCTCGTTGCATAACCCAGGGAGTTGCACGTTTGATCCGCGCAGGTTCGAGCACGTCTGCGGTGATTGTGAGGCTGCGGGGCACGTGGCCCAGGACCCGGCGTGCCCCGGCTCCCAATGAGGCGAGTGGTAGGGCCCGGTGCAAGCCCACCAGTGGTAGCAGGGCGGCGCCGGCGGGCGCCGGCGGGGGCGCCGGCTCTGGAGCCGGTGTACGGTGAAAGCTATGAGCCCGAGATTGAGGAGGAGGACGACGTGAGGCCCGTTGCTAGTGGATTTGAGCTCACGCCGGTGGATCCGAGCGACGGTGACTACATCGAGATCGGGCGCGGGGTAGCGACGCAGGTGACATCTTGCGCGGGGGGGCTGGTAGAAGCACCTGGTGCAGACTACTTTCCCAGTGTGAGATGTGGCCGGGTGGGCCCTTCAGGGGGGGCCCGAGCCGACATGGACGGCGACGATGAGCACGTTCGCCGTGGCCTCCGCTCCGGTGCCCGAGACGGAGCCGGGGAAGTGGAGCGTGCTGGAGGGGGCGAGCCGACGGTTGAGGCGATCGAGGGGGGTAATGCGAGATGGAGCCCGAGCAGCGGCTCATCCTTCCGGGGGCCATGGCGACGGCCGCGGCGGCTTAGGAGTGAGCGCACGGCGGTGATGTGCCCCTTTCGGCCCCCGCCAGGCCCCCCTTGGGTGAGTGTGTTCAATGTTGCACAATTGCCGTGACAGCCAGGCCGCTCAAGGGAGCGGAGCGGAGCCACAAGGCTAGGCCACTAGTTTCGGGTAACTAGTGAGGAAGGGCTGAGGGCATGCGCAACATTAAACTCTGTCAGGTGAGCCACTGCACAAGGGCAGAGGCATGGGTGAAGGCTGCACGAAGGTCTGCTTGCCAAGGGGAACTCTGCTAGCCACGGAGGCGAGGAAGGAAGCAGAGAAGCACTGTTAGCTAGGAGGAGAGAGCAACGGTAGCTTAGCAGCTCGTGTAGCAATGTCACCTGACAGTCTCTGGGAGACACTCGCTCAGCCACTGGTCAGAATGCAAATGAGCCTGGAAGGCAAAGAGGAAAATGAAAATGGCAGAGGAAAGGAAAGAAACAACAATTGAAATAATAGAAATGTAGTTATAATTCATTGGTGTGGCCTGCCAAAGTTGCTTGTGTTCAACCTGCTGTGAATTGCTTGAAATAAGAGCTGATGCTCGAGATCGCAGGGATGGGTGCGAGGAAGGAACTGCTGCAAGCGAGAAGGCATAGCGCAATTCTGTAGGGAGTGCAAATTAGCGAGCGAGGGAGTGCAAATTAGCGAGCGAGGGAGTGCAATTTAGCGAGCAAGGGAGTGCAGGAGAGCTGGACGACCACAAGGCCAAGAGAAGCTGAGCGCCGAGCTTGACAGGCAGATGGGGAGAGCCTAGCAAAGAGCAGGCTGAATAGCTGAGCAGCTCCAACCAGCAGCCTTGCCACCAGACAACCTCGGGAGTCACGCACTCTGCCACTAGTCTGGGTCAGCTGGGGCGGTTGACAAATGGAGAGATAGATCAAGAGTTGCTCGAAGTGACTGCGTGCTATACAAGGAGATCATCAAGCATCTCAATCTTGCAATTCTTGCTTGGGCATCACTGACCACGATATAATGAGCAACAGAAGAATATCCTTGGACAATTTCATGTGCCAGCTCCACAAGTAAACGCACGAGCCTTCAAGCACCGCGGCAAGGTGTTGCAAATATAAAGGCGATCTGAGAGTAGCAGTAGTTTGCGGGCGCAACCTGCAAGCGCCATAGTAGGATGGAGAAACCAACATGAGCGCTGTAACTCTCCGGCCATCGGCCCTCGCTTTTCGCACGCTGAGGGCTACGCTTTCCACGGTAATGGCGTGTGCAACACCGAGGGATTGATCCACTTGCAGTTCAACGAATGCGGGATCTGATCCTCACAACCTCCCGCTCTCCATCAAGTGCAACCCGGGCATCTCCAGTCAGCAGTGTGCCACGCGGGTGTCTCCTCTCAGCACTTCGCGGCGGCATGCCCGAGAAAGTAAGCTCGTAGACTTGTGCACAAGGGCGGAATAGCACGAATGCCGTGACAAATTCGAAGTCTCACCAACGCCCGCCAGAATGCAAGCAGAGAACGTCGACTGATGACAGTTTCGAGCAAGCAGAACGGTGTCGCCAGGTCTGCATCCCAGCAATAATCCCAAGCAGCTGAGAGGTCAGATTCAAAGGAGGCGGCGTCCCAGCCGTGATCTCAAACAGCCGAGAATTCGCAGGTGAAAGCGACGGTGAGCTGTGCAGGCGAGACACGCCCAACAAAGCAACCCAAGCCGTGATCCCCAGCACCCGAGAGGTCGGATATAAAGGAGCGGGCGTGTACCCTGGGCGAGAAAAGCCAGTAACTCACAGCAGCAGGGCGTTGCAAGCACTCCTAAGGATGCCGTGAAGGGTTTGCGTTTCTGTTTAGGTGGCTTGCATGCTTTTGGTTCTGCACCTGCAGGTGGCCATAAAGGCGGCGTGGATGCCGACCGTCGTCCCGTTGACAAGAAACCAAGTGCGTTCCGCCCCGAACGCCTCAGCCGCCAGTTCCTAAAGGAAACATTCATTGTTACTGAAATTTGCAGAGAGGTCTTAGAACTCGTGACTAGCGGGAGCACTGAAAAGGGCGTTACGATACTTGAGCATTTTTTATGACTCCCGTCGGCGATCCAAGGAAGTCAAGTCCTGAAAGCTCCTGCAGACATGCGCCCACTTTCTAAGACGTGTCCGCTGCATCGCTTGCTGTTGGCTTGCGTCGAAGCAAAAATGTCTACATCGTCTCACCGTAAGATCGTAGTCGAGAAACTTCGAACCCACCATCTTCAAGAACGCAGGATGTGCGCCTCTGCCTCGCTAAAAACATCCCGAGCACTTTGCAGATTAGGCCATTTCCCGCAAGCAGCACAACGACCGGTAGGATCTAACTCAATTTGGGAAACAGTACGCTAAGCTTTGGAACCTCGGACCTGAGAAATTTAAGCCCGGCTATCCATATCAGGTTTTCGCAAGTACAGAAAGGAAATGCGTGTCACAAAGAGAACGTGTCCTTGATGCTGCATGATGCGCAAAGACAGCCGGTTGATTGGCAAAGGAGGTTATTCTACACTTTCGTGAAGACGACAAGCACAAGGCAGTGCTTCCGCTGACCTTATGACCAGGAAAGTGAAGAGGGACCTCCTGGCGAGCCCCTCGCGCACTGAGCGCTTCCAGCAAAGGTGCCTCTTGGTGTGCGGCCGCCTCGTCGCCCGTTGAATTGCACAGCACCCTCTCAGGAGTTGCCTTGTGCCGCTTTGAAAGACAGGACGAGACGATACCTCGGAAGCGTAGGTCCAGGTGTTCGCGCGTCCCTGCGAGATCAAGACTACTGCAAGCACCAAGTGGAGATCGAGCGAACATCCCTGGATGCGCTGCGGAAGTTTCTCTACGCAAAATTCCTATTATGCCAGTGAAAAAGCAAAGCTCCGCCCAGCAACCTTCCGAAAATGCATCTGAACCGCGAGATGCAGTGATTTAAAAGAGTCCTAAGACTCTTCACTCTTGAGTCTTGACAAGAGTAGAGAGTGGAAGAAGAATCCTACCGAGCGCGAGCTCAATCCTACCTAGCGTCTCACGTCATCGTCAGGCCTACCGATACGCGAGGTGTCACACGACAGGTAGGAACGAAGTTTGCATATCCAATATTGGATCACCGACCGACTGTTCGACTTCGTGTTGAATTATCTTGAAATGTCGACACTCATCACACGCCAGTTCAACTCGCATGTCGACACTGTGGAAATATAGAGCCTACAGTAGTGCTCAGCTGTTCGTTCTCTTGAGTTGGCGCCAATTGGTGATCGAGGTTCACGTCAGCTATTGCAATTTGTGTTTTACTGGTTTCTTATGGTTTAGAATTGGTATCTCGCGAGCAATACCCGCCGCCTGCTGCCTTTGCTTCGGTGTCATAGCTGAGCCGTGAAACTATCCCTGAATACGTTAAGTTGACTAGGCTGGGGGAGCGGAAGGTTTACGGCTACATCACACCCAGAGCCCCGAGCACGCGTCCTTCGAAGTATCGCGTCTAAGATCTTGATCTGCCGAACAGATCGGCCAACACACGCGAGTTTTACCGAGACTAAACAGCGGCCAGTCTCACGCAGGGATGAATACCGCAAATGGACTGGAGGAAGGTCTGCTGTGTGTACCGCAAGGAAAGTCACGTCACTCCTGCCAAAGCGTTGACGGCCCCAATATTGGCCTCCTGTCAGCATCATCTCTCGGTAAATCAGTGGCGCAACCTTGTGTTGGAATCCCGAACCAGGGTGACACCGGATCCTCCGACATAGGACATGCTTTTCGGTGGTTGCGTTCGCACGACCCTGCGGAGTGTCCGTGTCCTGCACCCCAGCCCGTGGACAGCTGCGCAGAGGCGAGATGTGATCACTCTGTGCTAGCCATATCCGACAATGTTATCTTGATGGTGCGCGCAAAGGAGCTGGAGACCATGTCTATCATGAACTCAATCCTGGCTATCGTTTCGGTCCTCTTTGCTGCTGTGAACATAATAGGCTGCATCCTTAATTCGTACGACAACGATTGCAAGCCCACAGAGGATAATAATTGCTCCCCAGCAACGACCCCACAGACTTTCCATAATCTAGAGTTTTGGTCGACCTTTTTTTTCAACGTGGTCGTGTTGCTCGCCTTCAACTACTCTCCTAAGGTGCTGAGCAACCAGTACGAGAACCCAACGCGTTTGAAACTTATCGTTCTGTTGAGTGTAGGTATGTCATTTATGAGTTGTATGCTCGTAAGTATCAACTTGGAAAAATTTGAAATCTTGAGTCACGAGCTCGAGTATGCCAATGAATTGTCAATGACAATGTGCGACTTAGTGATTCTGCTCTCCCTGCTTCGTGGTCGGCACCCACAAGGACAGTCGCCAGCTTACTTTAGCGATATGAAGGACACGTGGAAGGCCTTTCTTTCACTCTTCCTCGGTGGGTTGGTGTCATGTGCTCAACTCGGTGTGTACAACTTGAGTGGTTGGACCAGCGACGGCGATTCGAAAGGCGAGCAGATTGCGCATTACATGGAGTTCTTGTTCAACGTGATGTCTTCAATAATCATATTCTGGTTTACGATGGACAACCGGTTCTGCGCCGAAAAGCGCATGCAACAACTGATGTATTCTGCATAGCCAATCGGCATCACAGTCGCTCACGGTCAATAGCAAGATACACCTTTGGCAAGGTGACAGCGTGGAAGGCTAAAACCTAAGCACGAGTTTCGTTGGCATAGTCCTTCTCCTCATGTTGCAATACCTGTTTGTACATGTCTGAATTTGTTATTTTCATGAATTCAAGTGCATTGAGGCTGTTATATATGTTTTTGTATTCTGACTTTTGAGTAACTTGAGTTTTTGCCTAAAGTGAATCTTCGAACTTGCTTTTTAGAAGGAAGGTTTTATCATTACTATTATTTTCAACATGAAAGTGTGACGGAATCTGTCTTTGTTGCATGCATCTATGCAATAGTTGTATTTATATCAAATCAGTGGTATGGTGTGGCATGCAGTAATTGTTGGAGTGCACAGGGTCGATATCACCAGTCGTCCGAGTCATCCCACTACGAGTTATTACACTCACAATATATATTATTTGTGTTTATCCATTTTAGACCGCCTACATCCATGCTCCTCGCTCATTGAGATTGTTTACTCCCAATCGCGAAAAAGTGCAGAGTACTCTTGCGAATAGGCGTAAATTGGACCTCGACGAAAAATCGCGGTCATCCTGACCACGCAAGGGATAGAGTTTAAGCTGGGAACGCAGATACGACCACTTCGATGAGTGAACGACAATATGAGATATATAGACTTACGCGGGTTCACACATCGACAGAAAAACAGTTATAAGCACAAATGTCGATCGTCACTACAGACGAATTCAGACTTCATGGAAATGCGACTTAATGTTCTTATCATATTCGGAGAAGCGGTGACATATGTAGGTCGGTGACTCGGGTCGAGGGGTGAAAACTTGAGAGTGACACATATAGTGTGTCGTCATGCATCATACCCCGACGGGTCACACCACCTCATCCATCGGGGTGAGCTATCGGAGTAAACCCTAAACCTGAGCGCTAGGAACCACACCACCGATGCTGTAAGCCCAGAGGGACCTGTTTCACTCCAACCAGAGGCAATACCACGCATGGGCGTTGGCCATGTACTAGCTAAGCTATGCTTGTCTAGGTACACTGTGTACGTAGGTGTCACTGTCACTGGGAGCCGACGATTCGTCCACCGCAGAACTCGCAAAACAATGGCGGATAGAGTTTGCGGAGCGCTCTGTAGCTATACTGCATGTCCCAAAGGGAGCCTCTTGAAGGGTCATGAGGATGTCGCATGTGAGTCATTAAAGGGGGGCGTGGGGATGGTGGCAATTGGAGGGGAGTTTTGGTGTGCTTGTAGTGCACCCAATTGAGTGGAGCATCCACATGGATGTACCGTTGCTATTCAGAGTTTAGGGAGGTAGTGCATCATGCGGTTTAACGAGGGGTGGTGGGTTGAATAACCCTGCATAAATAAATCCAAAATTTGGGTGGAGGTTTTCACCCAGAAAGATATCAAAAATTTGGGGAAATATAGGTAACTATTTCAAAAATCTATAAAGATTTTGTCATGCAGAGTTCTGGGGCATGGCACGGCGATCCGGCTCTACTATCGTGCACTTAGTTGTGTCCCGCCGCCAAACATTGTTGTCACACCCAATTTTGCGGATATGCATTCCCCCCAAATACTAGCAGGTGGACTTGATCTTTAAGCGCCAAAGAGAACGTGCCCACTATCAAGATGCGATTACTTCGTACGAAGCAAAACACTTGCCATGCTTCCGAGGGACCCCAATGCCGCAAATGCTGAGAGGAAGATAGTACCGTGCAGCCCGATTCCAAAGGTGAGTGTTGCAGTCTAGGCACATTCGACATGTGGTCAACAATCTTTAAAAAATACCTTTGAATGAACACCAATCCTTTGCGTGTAACGCGCTGCCTGAATCGATGGCGTTAATCTATTTGCGCTCGGAATATACTCGGATTTACCTCTTGAATGACATTCCTCACAGCAACATCTAATCCATCACCGAGGCTTGCTCCCACGCCTTTCTCTCTGTACTTCACACTCCGCCACCACATCCTGTCTCATCCAATAGATGCCTTTCCCCTTCTTTCCCACAAAATGCATACACAAGCAAGACTGAGCGCTCATGGACACACTGTGGGGCTGGTGTGCACACGGAATCGAGACCTCGCAACGTGGCTCAGCTATTGTGCACAACACGTTGGAACACAAAAAAGGTAGCTGGGATTTTCAGCCAAATTGTGTGTGCTACACCAGGCCGTGTCTTACACAATCTTCGCACTGGAGGGGCACTGGAGGGGCACTGGAGGGGGTATTCGGCTTCCACGCGGCCAGGTGGGAACGGCGATGCACAACTCAAGATTCAGCACGAGCCCGGTGAATATGGCCACTCTTACCAATGAGAGAGAAAGAGAGAGAGACAAAGGTCTCGCTTGAGGGCTCATGCAAAAAGATGCGTCAGGTTATGGCATTCCAGGACAATATCAACTGTACGGCTTGCAAAGGTTTACGCCGCGAGTCATCGTTCGAGTATCATCTGACATAATCTAACGATCACAACACCACGGATGTCCCCTGAGCGCGCGGTGAAAACCTTTGCAAACCTTGCAGCTGTATATATACACATATACATATAAGTATGTATTAAAACCGTGGATTAGGTTGTGCCCCTGCTAGCACCCACATTCACACACAAAGATTTGCAACGTGTCGAATGGACCAGGTGGCATCGGGCCCCGCGGAGCGACAGTGGTGCTCCACCTAAGGCCATGAAAAGGGGCGGCCTTAACTGCGCGTGCAGTCTAGCAGTCATGAGCGGCCATACTACCCGCCATGCGTAGAGGGACAGTGCGCTGGTGCCTCACCTAAGCATCCGTAGCAGGCTTGGAACATCACTGCGAGGAACGCCTGCACTCACATCCATGTCCACATTGTGCAAATCGGTCATTTCGCCGATAAACCCTATGTGACCCGGCTCACGCTCAAGAGTGACCTATGTGACGTGGCTCACGCTCAAGAGTGACCTATGAGACCCGGCTCACGCTCAAGAGTGACCTATGTGACGT